>CAJHUC010001977.1:0-47479 GCA_905146915.1 Ostreobium quekettii
TCGATGCCACACATCAGGAACAGCGGCATTTCCAACTGGCCAAACAGCTACCTAGTTAGGTGGCTGTGACAGTAGTGCCTCTTTGCACAGGCGGACTGAAGCAAGAACAGGCACAAAATCAGTGGCCAGTGAGATAATTGACTGACCTACAAATGATGTCTCTTCACAGGTTTTCAGCAAGTGGCCCTCCCAACCCTGTTCAGCCGTGTGTGGCTGGTGTCCAATTCCATAAACTACATGACATAGCATGCCCACCAAGCTGGAGACATCAGGCAAGAATGGCTGGCATGGCATCAGGAATGTTCCTCCACCTATTTCCACAGCATTCTGCCCATTGCTCGGTAGATGGTTTTGAGAGCAAACTCAATGTTGCAACCTGTGTAAGAAGGTGGTCTGTGGCTATCTAAGTTGATTCCCAGTCTGTCAGGACGTGGTCTTTCCTGTCAACATCTGACACTCACATCGTTGTTCCGGTTAATGCTCGGTACGTGCTTGATTGTTCTTGCAGCTTGCGTTAATGTGAAGTTGTAGAAACAGCACTACTCCCATTTGGGACAGGGCTTTACCTTCCACCGTCCTGTCAGCTTGTCCATGAGGCTGTAGCTTGGAAGGAAGACAAGCACGCCATCGGGGACAGCTTGGCACCACTGCAAAAGCAACTCCCCAATGCGATCTTGAAATTCGAGTTTGTTGACTTCTTTGTGCACACATTTGATGAACTGTCCATCAGGGCCTGCAGCGACAGCGCCTCCCCACACCTGCAACAAAACATGTAAACATAGGGCTTCACCAACATCACCGCGCTTTTGTTGCACGGCTGGCACGTCTGTCAGCTGATAATTTCAAAAGTCATCTCATTCTCTTTCCTGCACTCTTGCTGAGAGTGTTTCCACGGGTTGGGGTAATTGCTGAAAGAAGGAAATAGGGCGGTCAGCAAAGCAAAAGGTACAGTTCCAATGCGGGGAAATAAGGATGTCCCAAGTCATATTCCTGTGCGCCTGTTGTATGGCAGTTGGCTGGTGGATTGTCAAAATCCAATATAGTTTCAACTTTTTACGTCGTCCACAGGACCTCTGATGATATAGGAACGAGAATGTGCATCCAAAAGCAGCCGTAGAAGAATATGGCTTGGGACATCCTTATTGTCCTACGTTGGGACTGCATGCAAGAGGCCAACTCAGGAGAACACAGATTTGCCTCTTAAAAGGAAGCTGAGATCACGCTGCGCTGAACCCAGGCGCCCTGCACCACGGCCCACACCTGTTTCACCATGTCAATCACATGGGGCGTCTCCAGCCTGAAGCCGAACCTGGCCCCAAGTTCCGACGAAAACGATTCCAGCGGGGAAAGCGTGCCTGACGTCAGCAAGACGGAGTGTGTCTGTTCCACGATTTGGCTGAAGGCCACCGCGGGGTCTAAGCACCAGAGGCACAACTGGACGGCCCATTGCCCCTGGTCCGTGTCCACCATCCAACGCCGGTGTTGCCTGCACACGACGCGCCAAGCCAACCCGTGTCGCCCCACCAGTCCGACCCGCGAAAGGACAGCAGCACGGCGACGCCGACGTGCATCCCGGGGCGCGCCGTCCCGGCGGTGCCAGCCCGCGCGTTTCGGCATGTCTACGTGGGAGCCCGAGGATGTGGACGTGGTGATTCCCACCATACGCAACTTGGATTTTCTGGAGAACTGGCGCGGCGTTCTGGAGCGCTGCCACATAATCGTGGTTCAGGACGGGGACCCAGGCAGGCGCCTGCAAGTGCCTGACGGCTTCGACTGCCAGGTCTTCAACCGCCGCGACATCGAGCGCGTGCTGGCGGACAGGGCGTGGTGCATCTCCTACAGGGACTCCGCGTGCAGGTGCTTCGGCTGGCTGGTGTCGCGCAAGAGGTACATCTACACGCTGGACGACGACTGCTTCCTACCGGGTCCGCCGCACGTGAGCAAAGACGTCAGCAGCCCTCTGGCGCGCCACATGTCCAACCTCCTGACGCCCGCCACGCCCCACTACTTCAACACGCTGTACGACCCTTTCAGGGATGGCGCGGATTTCGTGCGGGGCTACCCCTTCAGCCTGCGGGACGGCGTGCCGACGGCCATCTCCCACGGCCTGTGGCTGAACGTGCCGGACTACGACGCACCCACGCAGCTGGCCAAGCCGCTCGAGCGCAACAGGCGCTACGTGGACGCGGTGATGACCGTGCCCAGGGGCAGCCTGTTCCCCATGTGCGGCATGAACCTGGCGTTCGACAGGCAGCTCATCGGGCCGGCCATGTACTTCGGGCTCATGGGAGAGGGACAGCCCATTGGTCGCTATGACGACATGTGGGCGGGATGGTGCACCAAGGTCATCTGCGACCACCTGGGGTATGGTGTGAAAACAGGGCTGCCGTACGTGTGGCACAGCAAGGCATCCAATCCATACGCCAACCTCAAGAAAGAGTACAAAGGCGTCTTCTGGCAGGAAAAAGTGGTTCCTTTCTTCGAGAACGTGTCTCTCACCAAGGGGGGCACGGACGCCCAGGCCTGCTACCTGGAGTTGGCTGCCCAGGTTCGGACCAGTCTGGCTTGTGTTGACCCATATTTTCAGAAGCTGGCAGAAGGCATGATTTCGTGGGTACATGCGTGGCGCACCTTGAACTAGGGATTGAATGCCCAGTTTCGGAATCGTAGGCAGATCATGCACCATTGGAGCAGCCCAACCCAAGAACAAACAGTGGGAACAGTGAACATGGGCACTCTTCCAACGAGAAACAGCAACCGCCTCGCGCATTCACCAGGCCAGCCGTCCATGGGCAGCCCTCGCACCTTTGTTTAACAGCACCCCGTTGCACCCATTTCTTCACAACAAGGCGGTATGCTGATGTCCATCTCGGCTGCAAATACACGCACAGTTCGTGACATTCAGTTGGCAGGCAAGACAATGAAACACGCACTCGGCAATACACACTGGCCCCACATTCTCGTGCAGTCACCTGCCACCATCACGACCACATACTTCCACTGTCCACGCTTTTGTCACTAGCCCCTTCACCAAGCTGGCAATGCCATGCAACGAATGCAAGCATGAAGTGATATTCTTCAAGCCTGTTTGCGTCCACTGAACTGTCTGAAAGAAAGCTGGCACATCAATTATCCAACAATCGAAGGAAAGAGAGAGCACAACCACATGAATCGGCTACAGGTTCGTGCCTGCAGCTGTCCAGCTGCAAATGCATTGACAACTTGAATACTTTGGCATATAACAAACCTCCCTCAATGGAGACACATTATTGCAAGACTCAGTGTGTAGACCAACAGCAGAACTGCACAAAGACCAGTGGCGCCATGCATCTGAACAATAGACCAAAATCAGAATCTTGCACTCTAAACAGAAGAAGCCAGCAGTTGTGACAAGGCTGGGCTCCAAAAGTGCACCCACCGTGTAGAACATTCCCAGCACAGACAGGAGACTTGAAGTAATACCCAGTGCCATGCCACCAGCGTCAACGACTCCCTGATTTTCCTGATGAACACTTTGAGGACCTGAGACAAGCAATCGATGCACAAATCAGAATGAAATACTGTGCCCTGCTCACAAACAGGCACAATGTCGACCTCAGGCAGTTAACTGCACAGGACCAGCCCAGCAACTGAACACAGACCATCAGGGGGATCCACTTGGTCGTCATGTGCTTTGCGTGCCAGCTTGTAGGCCGTTGTCAGCTGCATCATCTTGCTGGGCCCTATCCCAGTGGCCTCCAGCAATTCGACTGCCTTTCCACAGTCCACACAAAAAAGTAATTATCCAACTCCAGCAGCTTCTTCCAACAGGCACAGAGTTCACAAGCTTTAAAGAAGCACTGCAAGAGGGCCACACGCAAAAGCCAGGTTCGCCTCAGGCAATTTACTCACCTGCTGACTGTCCCAGACCCTCTCGTATTGCTCATATTGTTTAGGCACAAGGTTTCCACACTGACCGTATGACAGATCTTCCAGGAGAGTTGTCAGCCTCTTGAAGGTGCCCTTGAGAAGTTCAAAGGCCTGGCACAGGCCCTCAGTGACTGGCACTACCCCGCTTGCCGCTTGTGCCATACACATATCATGTGCCTTGGCATATGCCATTTGGACAGCCTTCAGGACGCTTCAACTGGCTGGCTTCGATCAGTTCTTTTTTGCACCATTCTCAGTCAAGGCTGGGGCAGCGACTAAAGGCAAATATGGCTGTGGAGCACTGCAACCAACCTTGCAACATCCTCTATATTGTGTGCCTCATCCAGAATCAGCACAGCTTGACTCAGGGATATCTCCATTGCAGTCCTCACAACCGGGTCAGCTAGATATGTGTAAGGGCAGAAGACAACATCCGCCTGCTCTCTCAGGTGTCGGGAAGCAAAATATGGGCATCCTTCCCTCAGTTTCCCCTCAGACACCAGTTCTTCTATATCTAGAATCTGTTTGCACAGACCAGAGCATTTGTACACATATGGGGTCATGCAGCCCAGCAAATCTGCTTTTTATACCATTCATCTACACACGCCATGAGCTGCTGATCCAGGGCAGCCCTCAACACCAATGCAGAACATCGGAAGGTACCACACTGTCAGGCATGTGAGTACTCTGGTGCCAGAGTGACCACAGCAAACACAAGTATGTCCAATCCATGGTGTATGCACACAATTTGAAGAATCTTATGCAATTGGAAATCCAGCTAAAACTGAACAACCCATTAACAGGTTTGCTTTGACTGCGCAATGGAGGAACTGCAAAGCTCAACATATGGTGCTAGCATGTCCTGTCAACCCATGGAGCACCATACACATGAACCATCTCAAGATAGGCTGCCTTCTGGGAACATCAACAATTGGCTCAGGAGTTGGCTCAGGACACCACACTGAGGCTGCAACGAAAACAACAAAGCAAAGGACATCCAACTGTCCAAAACCAGTGCTGTGCTGCAACACAAGTATTCTGAGCAGGGAATCCCACAAGGATCCTACAATGGTTAGTAAGAATCCCACCTGATTGCTGATTTCATCTGTTGTTAGCCGCCACTGGCCCTTGAAGAACTTGCAGGTTCCCTCTTTGACAACCTCGTCGCATGCTTCGTCCATGCGCCCACTATTGACGACTTTATTGTTCACACAGTAATGCTTGCGTGCAGCCTGCAACACATGCAGGGCCACAAAGCATACACTTGTGTGCTTTGGAATAGTTTTCAAGAGACAGCCAATTGCGCAACGATGATCAAAATATTGGCAGCAAGACAGGGCCCTGAAAGCTAACAGTTCCAAGGCCCAGTGCCATTTCCACTATGGTCCCTTCAAGGGACAAAATTCTGCCAACGGTGCTGCTACTTTAGAAACATACTTACAAGAATCGTTGTCTTTGGACGATATTGGGTTCTTTTCAACTCCTCCACCACCTTGGAACAAAAGGCACAGTGCAATGAGAACAACAAATGTTGCAATCAAGTGTGGCTTACTACTGGCACTGGGACTAGCATGAATGTGTGTGTGTGTGTGTGTGTGTGTGTGTGTTGCTGTGCTCCACAGGGCAAAAGGGCATCTGCCATAACATTAACACCAAGAGGGCACAACGAATTCCACGTGCCAAGCAGGCAGGCCACACAACCTCTGATTGCTTGTTCACTGCTGGAGGTGGGAGTAAACCCTGCATACAAGGGCCATGCACTGACACCTAGCCATGCTTGCACACAGTCTGCGCACAAAAATAGATAGAAATCCAACACATTGTGTGGCTGGTCCATGCATGTACCCAAAATTTGTCTCAAGTTGTTTTGAGCACACAGCTGAGGCTATGCTTGGTATGTGAAGTCAGAGAAAGCAGTGGTGGCACAATCAACACATGCCACATCGTTCCTGAGGGGGGATGTTCAACAGCGTTTAATCGAAATTCTTGTCTTGGCTTGGGAAACAGACAAGAAAAGGAACTCTTGCTCCAACTTCTACTGTAATAAGGACTTCAGCAACCAATGGCAACAGTGTTGAATCTACTATGCCACATGGCTGCACAAGTTAAGCATCAAAAGCCAGATAACATGAATACCCAAAAATATAGAAGTAAAACAGAAATCAACATGCTGACCAAAAGGAATCCATGTACCAAGGCACCACCAGTATATCAGACAGAATATTGCACAGTTTTCCAGGGGTTTGCTGAGAGCCAAATTTCAGCTCCCCAAAATAAAGGGGAGTTGTTGCTTGCTACAACACTGGTGTGCCCATGCCAGTACATATGCAACGTGCCTTGGTGGAGCATCTAGGACGTGAGTTGCTGCGAATTGCAAGCCACAGAGACAATACAGATAAGATTTCATGTTGTGCTGATGCCAGAGCAGCACCCATTGAAAGAAGGCATGCACTCTGTCCAAGGTTGCTTTGCACATTGAAATATAAACATTGAGAATGTTGCCATGTTTCAAGCATTCCTTTCAACAGTTCCTGTGCAGATATATGGGGTATGTGCTTTTGCAGAAACACTTCGTTGGGCAATGCACATATCCATTTCAACGTTTAAACTTAGGGAAATGTGGCAGGTGAAACCTTGGCGGACAGGAGACTCTAGGTGCTGCCACCCACCTGCGTAATTTGTGCGTGTGTCCTTGTGGCGTAATATATTTGATATGGCTTCTGCACTGGAGCTGCGCTGCCTCTTCCGCTCTGTGGGCTGCCGACGCCCTCAGACGCCCCGAAAACATGCCGCCCTATTGCCTTGTAGCTCCCTTCCCTCTTGGCCTTCTGCCAGGCCAATGCGGAACACAGCAAAGCCAGTGTCTTGCCGCTTCCAGTAGGGGCCTCCAGCAATGCGTTCCCACCCGCATCTAGGGTTTTCAAGACCTGTTCCATGTACTTGAATTGTATTCCGTACGGCGCGTGGGGAAAATCTACAGGGTAGGCTGCGATCGTGAACCTCATCCTCGCAAATAACCACCACGACAGAGGCTGCCCGCTGATGGCTGAAACAGCAAAACAAAACAAGCGTGTGGGACGCACACAGGTCGGATACAGAAGGGAAACGTCTGTTGCCAGCAACAGCAGTCGCCTAGGTTCACGGAAACTGGAGAATGTCCCTTTGGCAAGTGGGCAAAAACTGAACGAAATTGAGCTTAGTGAGCGAAAAATCAAATCACGGACACGGACGGTAGGTGAAAAATGTTGAAGTTGTGACTAGGCACAAATGTTCAATTCCAATCAGCCATGCCGCACTGGCAACTACCAGAACCGTCCACAAGTCTTGTACTTCCGCTTTGGGTCAAGAGGCCAAAGTGACAAGTTCAAGCATCTTCATCAATCGGTTGTTCACTTAGACACCTCACAATGACCACATCATGGTCAATCAGTGGTCATCAATTGGATATCGCCCAGTAGTTTTGTAGGCACAATGGAGGGAGGGGTCCTAGCTCGTTGCAGACCCATAGTGGATCGAGCTCAAAGGGTGGTCCCAAAGGGAGGGGGAAAACCTAGAAGAAATCTGGAAATGCATTGGGATCAACTCAAGGTGACAAGAAGAGTTCACAACCTCGAGTCAAGGTGGGCCTAGCTAGATGGGGTTGGAACGGGAATGGGGACGGTGTCCGTTCCCATCCTAGCAACAGATCCGTTCCTGTTCCCATCCCAGGAATGGACCCGTTCAAGGAACGGACACGTTCCCGTTCCCGTCCCAGTCCGTTCCAGTCCGTTCCTAGGCCGTTCCCAAGGAACAGATTTGGACCGGATTTGGGTAAGGCTGGAATGGTATTGGAACAGATCCATTCATGTTCAGAGATGGATCCGTCCCGGCTCAAGAACGGATCTGTTCTTGATCAGGAATGGATCCATTCTTAACATGGAACGGCCCCGTCCTTGTCCGTTATAGTCCATTCCAGTCCTTACAAGTTGAGGCAGGGGCACTGGCGGACTAGTGCAACTTTGGGAGGCATTCACAAGGCCAGATTTAGGCCCAAAAGACACATTTCGCACAAAACACATGGGTTGCAATAAAGGCAACATGCACATTGCCAATGCATAGGCTAGGCACATAGCCAAAATTGAGACAAGTCACACAAATGCCCACGGTCCAATTCGAGACAAGCTAAAGTCACCTCAAAAAATTACAAGTCGGTGTTGCCAAACAAGAACATAAGCTACTCAATGCGTTCATCCCCCAAAGATACCCGCTGAGATCGCACGGTATGGCCGGTTACTGAAAAGCCACGTTCTGACGCGCTACTTGCGACCGGCATACACAATGAGTGATGGGCCACCCACGTCACTATGGGCCATCGAGCACTGTTCCGTACCCAATATTCTAGGGCATCCTCCTCTTGTGGGGCACCTGGCTTACACAAATACCAGCGTTCTGTTAAGAACTCCCAAACGTGTCACACGATCAACCACTATATGGTATCCGTCAGTTCACCGCCCATCGTAGTGCCCGCATATTGGCTAGGCCCCATAGCGCAGCTTACCCTTGGGCCCCAACCCTGCCTTGCATCATTGTCCTCCTCAGAGCTGGTGCCAAACATCTTGTGTTCCGTGTGCTTCTCCCTCTTCTTGTGCACAGTCCGCTATCCAGAATGGGGTGGCAGGTCTGTTTGCCCCGATGCTTCTGACCACCAATGTCCTTCGCAAATTTTAGGCACAGATTCAACAGCTCCTGCAATATGTCCTCCATCACGGCATCCACTGATACAAGCTTCTCCCCAATGGGATCTAGCATGTTTATGTAGACAGCAAGGGTATCCTTCCAGGCATACACTATGCACACATTGTGCAACCCATTAGCACTACTTTTGATATTTCGTATGTGCTCAATTATATGAACAACACTACGATGATAGACAATGCACAACGCCAACAACACCATCATTAAGTGATCAGCGACAATCGCTCACCAGTGGGATCCTGATACAACAACATGAGTGGTATGGGGTGCTTGCACACTTTAAGCCGTGGACCCGCCTCGCCGGGCACGTAGGTCCTTACGGATACCTAAACGGGACCACCCCAGCCTATTTCCGTATCATATAATAGTATAAGTTGCGGTTCGGGTTCTGTTACCGTATCTTGAGTACACGCATGCGTGGCTAACAAACCTACTGTATGTAAGGATTGGCAGTGTATCTCACCACATGCCCAATCAACTACGTATTGTAGACAACACATATATTGCAAAGAAAGAGTGGTTGTTACATAGAGAATATTCCTATTTACAACCCTCAATAAAACTCTTCGTTCAGCTTCTGGGTTGGAAAGTCAATAATATTTTATATTATACAATTTTCTACTCTATGGCCTCCCGGCCTGCACGTGCCCAAGGAATTGTTCAGGGCATATAGAGATCACCCTGCACATCCTCCATGCACCCACCCCGGACCATCCGTCCATGACCATGACCCCTCTGGGTGTAGCCCAGGTCTCTGCCTCTACCACAACCATGGGCCGCGATCAACATGAATGGTCCATCGCCCCGTATCCTCTCGCCACTCATGATGGTGATGGACATGGTATTCATATGGCCGAACTGCAAATGGGACCGGTTTCCTTGGTAACCGGTGTTCTTCTGTGCCCACCGTAGGAGTGCCTGTCACACACAAGCAAACAGACATGCTTATATCAATGTATATATCTCGTACTATGATAGTTTGCACATTAGCAATAGGAGTTCTGCTATTCTCAAATGCTTGAACTAGTTCCTGTGCATTGACAATTGCTTTTGCTAATTCCCACCTGTTATATTCATGGCCGCACCCCAACCATTTGACGAGGTATTCAGCAAAGTCCTGTCTATGGCCAAGCACTTTAATCCCTTTATCAAGGATGCATTCAACATCATACTCCAGTTCCCCCTCAATCTCGATAGGGACTGGTGGTGGCTGTACTCTGCCACCAGCCTTATAAGGCTTGAGCTTCGATACATAGAAAACCAGATGTATCTTGCTCATGCTTTGTAGGAGTTCTAGTTGATATGCAACAGAATATATCCGGTCGAGGATGGTGAAGGGCCCAATCCACCTCGGTAACAATTTCTGAGTTCCAGGGTGCTTGAGGTAATATGTTGTGTTGAAAGGAGGATGTCATCTCCTTTACTAAATGACACATCCCTCTAATGGCGGTCAGCATGCTTTGACTGCCTGTTCTGTGCTTTCTCTAAGCATGCCCTAGCCTCTTTCAGTGCTAATTGGATACGGTGATCAAATCGTGTCACTGTTGGTAATCCCTCCATGAGGGGTATACCATTATGCTTTAAATAATGCTGTTGTGCTTTATCAATGGCCATTGCCAAAGCACGAGCATTCGGATTGTCATAGTCCTTTAATGGCTTCTGCATTTTCACCCCAAGAGCTAAGGGACTCTTTGGGTGTTGACCAGAGTTCAAATAGAATGGGCTCTCTTGGGTTGAATTGTTCTTCGAGTTGTTCATTGCAAACTCGATTATGGCTATTAGTTAGAGGTGGGCCCCTTGTCCATCCACAACAGAATTTGGTTGGCTCCCTTAAAATTCCGTACAATCAACGGAATCCGTGAGTGGACCACAGAGAGAAAAAGTGTCTAACAGAAACGGGCGGGGCTATGTTGATGTCAGCATAGACAGCTACATAAATCCACACAACCTTCCAGAATGGAACCACGTGTTACAGAATCCATGCCACAGCCCACGGATGACAGGCCCCCTGTGGTGGAACCGCTGACCAAACCACAGAGGTTGACAGAATTCTATCAATGTTCACGGAGCAACACAGACCTTTCAAACACGTTGAACCCCAATACAGAAATCCATATGCATGGCAGACGTGGGCTGCGATTGGCTAAGTCTTTGATAGATTTGGTAGTGCACAATACTCGCCCCCATGGCACATCCATGTGCCCTTTCAAATCATTGTTGTCCGTCACGCAGGTAGAATGTACGCCCAAAGCGTTCCCAAGCCCAATGCATTCGATTGGCTGGCACGTGATGTGATGCCCCTGGGGTATGTGAAATGCTGCGTTGGGGCCGCCCGTTGCCAATTGCCCCCATGGCGTCGGTACCCTCAGGTCAGTGGTGATGGGGGGTGGGGTGGGGGGTTGTTGTTTTGCTCTGCTGGAGTACCGGCCACGGCTTGGCCGGGAAAAGGCCAGTGTTGCTAGGCTCGTGGTGTGCATGGGCGGTTGTTGCTTCTCCGAGATCATGTCGGCGTGGGGCAGGGGTTTGCTGTTCTGCTCGGCTCGAGTACCAGCCATGGCTTGGCCAGGAAAAAGCCACTGTTGTTGGGCTCGTGGTGTGCATGGGCGGTTGTTACTTCTCCGGGATCGTGTCGGGGTGGGGCCGGGGAATTGTTGTTCTGCTTAGCTGGAGTACCGGCCGCGGCTTGGCCGGGAAAAAGCCAATGTTGTTGGGCTTGTGGTGTGCATGGGCGGCTGTTGCTTCTCTGAGATCGTGTCAGGGTGGGGTGGGGGGTTGTTGTTCTGCTCGGCTAGAGTACTGGCCATGGCTTGGCCGGGAAAAAACCACTGTTGTTGGGCTGGTGGTGTGCATGGGCAGTTGTTACTTCTCCGAGATCATGTCGAGGTGGGGCTGGGGAATTGTTGTTTTGCTCTGTTGGAGTACCGGCCATGGCTTGGCCGGAAAAAGCCCCTGTTGCCAGGGCTCGTGGTGTCCATAGGCAGCTGCTGCTTGTCTGAGTTCGTTTCAGGGCAGGGCGGGGGGGGGATTGCTATTCTGCTCGGCTGGAGTACCGGCCATGGTCCAGCTGGGAAAAAGCCGCTATTGCCGGGTTTGCAGTGACTGCGCTTGTCGAAGATCGTGTTAAAGAGGCGGGAGTGGGGAGTGCTTCATTAGGCGTCTCGGCTGGAGTACCGGCCATATCTTGGCTGGGAAAAAGCCGTTGTTGCCGGCTTGGCTGCAGAGGGTCGTTGGTGGGATGGTACATGCAGCGTCAAGGGTGGGAAGACCACCGCACAGGGAAAAAAAAGCGTAGAGGGAGCATAGAAGCATGCACCAGGGTATTGAGGCGTCCAATTGGGCACAGGAAGCTAGCGTCCAAGACGTCATCGAAGACCACATCAAAGTCCAAGGCGTCACATGACGTACCATAACAAATTTTGTTATAGTTGTTGCGAGTGAATGTGTCCATTTGGCAAAGGATTACTAGCCATTCATTTCCGCAGTGGGCGATCATCTTAGAACTATGGGTGTTGGCAGGTGTTCATGTGTGCTCTAACGCATGGTGGGTTGTGCCTCCAGTCTAGCAAGGGGTACCGGCCATGGGTTGGCTGGGAAAAAGCAGTGGGGGATTGCCGTGGGGCCCAAGGTGTGTTAGTAATAGTAGTCTAGCATTTGCAGGGAGTACTCGCCGTGGGTTGGCCGGGGAAAAGCAATGGGGGATCGCCTGTTAATAACAGTAGTCTAGCGTTTGCAAGGGATGGCTGGGAAAGAACAGCGGGTTGCGTCTTCTGTCTGGCAAGGAGTACCGGCCGAGGCAACATTTATGTATATTTATTTATCTATGCATATTTATTGATGACGGCGTGGACTGCAAATACATAGACATGCATTGTTTAAACATGTTGAAATATTGGAACTCGTTATGTCAGTGCTGTGGCCTAAATCTGGAGGCAAAGATTATTGGACACAGAGAAAAAATCTACTTGGCAAAAATTGCCTCTAACAGAAACTGCCGCTGACCAACGGAATACTACCAGAATCTCAAAGTCCCTGACGGATGGCCACAGAACGCCAGGAAAGGCAGCAAAAAAAAACACTTTTACAAAAACCACTGGCTGCAAACACCCCCTTGACGGACAGCTCCAGAGCCAAAAAATTGAAAGCTGACATGTCATGAACGGCTACGGAAAGCCGGCCCCGGCAAAGTGACAGAAAATCGATGGACAAATTGTTTGAGTTCAGAAAAGTTATAAAATAGAATAACAGAAAAAAGGTGGGTGGCCATGTCTACTATCCGTTCATCCCACGCGTCCTGATCAGATCACGTATAATTGCATAAGTAATCCTCTAGAATCCGATTCATAACTTTGGTTTAGCCATCTGTTTGAGGATGGTATGCAATGCTCATATTGAGTTGTATTTTCTACCTCTCTGCTAGGTACCGGTAAAACTTGGAACTAAACCGAACATCCCTGTCAAACACTATGGCAGAGGGGAGACCGTGGTGCCTGATCACATTTTGCACCAATAGGTTTGTTGCTCCTTGTGTGGAGACTTCAGTCATGGTGGCCGCAATGTGCACCATTTTGGTCAGCCTATTGATGAACACAACGATGGCATCATAACCACCTTTAGTTTTGGCTGTTGCATAATGAAATTCATAGACAATTCAATCCATGGTTCCTTAGGAATATGCCCAGTGGCTATAACAAGCCTGGGGTCTTTTGACGAGAATACTTTGCATGTTGATAAGCCAGGCAGGTGTCAATATATAGTTGCACCTCTCGTCATATTCCTGGCCACTAGTAACACCGTTGGACTAAGTCCAGGGTTTTGGCTTGACTAAAGTGTCCAACAATTGGATGGTCATGTGCCAAGTGGCAGATTTCAGTCCTTAGACTTGCTAGTATATATACTTGCTCGCCTCTCAGCTAAAGGCCATCTGTACAGTGCAGTTCTTGCTTTGTTTCATAGACTCAAGTTGGGGATCATGACAATAAGGTTGATAGATTCTCAAGGCTAAATCTTCCGCCTCTGTCACCCTTTTCGACTTTTTGTCTTTGCCCCACTTGCATAACGCCTGTAATGTGGCTGCTTGGGGTTAGGCAGTTATTGGCATTTTCTATAGTTAGAACTAGTAATTTTTGAAAATGGACTCTCGTAAGTGTTATTTGGAGCTTCTTGGTTCCAACGCGCTTTGAAACGCCCGATTCCATTAAGAAATGGCGAAGATATGGCCTCCTGAAGTTACAATACTTAGTGATGGGCGGCGGATTGGCCACCGCAAAATGCAGCTATGGGGCCTTCGGTCAGGCCCTCCGCGTCGTCCAACTGGGGCAGCGCTAAGCACGCGCTAAGACCCCACTACGCCCCTCTTGGGGTGCGTTGAACTGGGGCGACCGCTCCCTCTGTCCGCGGAGGTGAGCCCGGTGTCCACGGGTAGCCGGGCAGGCTCGGGGAGGTTGTACGGCATGCGAAAGCGGCAAGGTTGCACGTATCAGCAGACGGTCGTGCTACGGATTGGGTACAGTGAGAAGACTTGGTGAAAAATGAGTCAGTTTCACACAGAATCACCCCTATTTATACCACATGTCCGAAGTGGACATTGGGGGTGACTCAAAGCCAACTAAGCACAAGGAATCAGCCTGGCTCAGCCCCAAAGCGTACCCAAATGCCCGGCACCAAGGAGTTTTGCCCCAAAATGGCAAAACTCAATAAAAACTCCCTTTTGGTCAGTACTTACCCAAACTAGACGAATGATATACCGTTGGAAAGCCAAAATGAAAGGCTATCCAAAGAAAACACAAACTTCACATAATATACACAAACTTCTCATAATTTTCTCAATTCAGCTCATATAATTGAGTTATAATTAACTACCCCTGAGGCCCACATAACACTTAGGGCCAAGGGGTCGGGTGTTAAATGCTTAGAATTAGAGGACAATTGATCGATCGTGGGTGAACAGTGGATGGTGACAATGTGCTTGGACGCGCACTTGACTTGTCTTGTCTTGATGTGATCGTGATGGACCCGCGATCGGGCATCACACATGCAATATGTGTGCGCGCATGTGTTGAATCCTTGTAACACTCTTTGGCCCATACTATGGCCTCCTGTAAGCCAGCAAACCACCACCGCACTGCACCGCCACCTCTCGCAGACAACAGGCCCCAAGGATCGATTCCCATTGAGCATTGAGCCCACCGCGCGACCACAAGAACGACTGCCCCGGATACACCCACTATCCAAGGTGGGGATGGCCGGCTGACCTCCAATAAACAAGTCGCACGGCAGGGTGACCCCACGCCTCTGGAAACCAACGGTTGCCAATGGGGCCGTAACATCCCCTCTACAATAGTGTTTAATAGGGATATTTAGTTCACTTCTAGGTTTTACCAGTACCTAGCAGAGAGGTGGGGAAATATAGCTCAACATAAGCATTGCGTGCCACCCACAGACAGATGGCCAGACCGAATTTATGAGTTGGATTCTAGAGGATTACTTGCACAATTACATGCGATCTGGTCAGGATACATGGGATGAATTGATAATCATGGCCAAGCTTGTAATGAACAACTCGAAGAATAATTCAACCCAAGAGACCCTATTCTATTTGAACAATGATCAACACCCAAAGAGTCCCTTAGCCCTTGGGGTGAAAATTCGGAAGCCATTAAAAGGCCATGACAATCCGAATGCTCGTGGCTTGGTAGTGGCCATTGATAGAGCACAACAACCTTATTTAAGGTATACTAATATATCCCTTGTGGAGGGATTACCAACAATAGCACGATTTGATCACCATCTCCAATCAGCGCCGAAAGAGGTCAGAGCGTACTTAGAGAAAGCATAAAATAGGCAGTCAAAGCATGCTGACCACCATCGGAGGGATGCGTTATTTAGTAAATGTTGGCCCGGTCCCCCCTTGGCCGTGTCCAATTACCCTGGCCCATATGTTAGGGCCTCTCTTGTAGAAGTGTAGTCATCCTCGGTTGGACAACATGTCCCGGGCTCTTTCTCTGGCCTGTGGGTGATGGCCACTTTGCGCGGTCCTGTCCAAGGCGCGCGGCTGCTATGCCCGAGGAGGCAGGGAGGCAAGGTGCTCTAGAACAATCAAACTAAAGTCGGCGCTGCCGCTAGGCACTCTTACATGTGGTGGCCAAAGTTATCGATTTCACTAATGTTTTTCATTTTGGCTAGACCCATTTTCTGAGCTAAGGGCCTCACTACGCTTGGCCATTATGTCAAAGTTATTCTGGCCTGCTCCGCTTCGCTCCGCATATGGCCCCCATAACTTTGGCAACAGGCCTCACTCTGCTCGGCAAGACAAAAAGACAATAGGTCACTACCATATTACCATAGTGAAGGAGATGGTGTCCTCCTTTTGATGTAGTATATTACCTTAAGCACCCTAGGACATGGAAACTATTACCAAGGTGGATTGGGCCCTTCACCATCCTTGACCGGATAGGTTTTGTCACATATTGAATAGAACTCTTTGAAAGCATAAGTAAAATACATCCAATTTTCCATGTATTAAAACTCAAGCTTTATAAGGCCAGTATAGAGGACGGCATTGTAGGCCGTTATTTAACGGCACCCGTGGTACAGACCCAATGCCGTATTTTGCCATTAGCATTAACGGCGGCGGAAACCTCTACGGACGGCGCACTTATTAACAGGGTTATTAAGATAGTCAATTTGCTATTATGATGGCAAAATCCACACACTCAATAGCATTGGATGGCGGGCGCTCACTGCCAACGGTATCCCATGGCACAATCAAAACAACAACCGGTATCTTGCGGCATGACCGCCAGGGTGCACGGTGGCGACCGCCAACCACCAGCGGCGCTCCGCGGTATAATTTGGTGGCGAACCGGTATCTTATGGTATGACTGTCTGAGTGCACTGCAACGGCCAACGAATCTTCTAGTGCCGGTATTTAGTGGCATTGCATGCGCCGACATTTTCCCCAGATTCATTTGAAATTCTAGTACTTGAACCCAAAATCATGGCAAGCCTCTCCCGGTGTATCCACACACCCATCCATGTCAAAAAAACTACTCCGGCAACCCTCTACCACCACAAAATTTGGCCGGCCATCATGCATGGGAGCCTCCCATGGCGGACTACTCATGTCTTACTACATTGTACTGGACACGTCATGTCTGCCATGGGAGTAACCCCAAATCTTGGGCCGCTACCCTAATGTGCCCCATTGCAAGGGACCCTCGTGCAACCCCGCGCAGCACACTATGTCGAAGGCAACAACGACGGCCACCGTGATGGCATGCGGACAAGTCAGAGCCACCTCCGAGGCAACCCGTGCAGGTAAGAGATTGTGCTGCGGATGAGGGCATTGCCAAGGTTTTGGGGCGGTTGTGGGGCATGATGTGGATGTTGTGGGGCTTGGGCTTGGATGTTGTGGGGCTTGGGCTTGGATGTTGTGGGGCACCTGGTGACAAGTGTGTGGTGTCCGTGTCAGCGGAACCCGGAGGCGCAGGAGGGGCAGAGGCGACACCAGAGGCGCAGGAGGCGAGGACAACAAAACCCGGAGGCGCAAGAGGGGCGGAGGCCACACCAGAGGCATAGGAGGTAGAGGTGGCCCCTTCTGTCCATCCACAACAGAATTTGGTTGGCTCCATTAAAATTCCGTACAGTCAACGGAATACATGAGCGGGCCACAGAAAGAAAAACTATCTAACAGAAATGGGCAGGGCCATACTGATGCCAGCATAGACGGCTACAGAAATCCACACAACCTTCCAGAATGGAACCACATATTACGGAATCCTCGCCGGCGTCAACGGAGGACAGGCCCCCCATAATAGAACTGCTGACCGGACCACAGAGGTTGACAGAATTCCACCAAAGTTTACGGAGCAACACAGACCTATGAAATGCGCTGAACACCAGTACAGAAATTCCAACGCCGTTCCGTTGAAATTTTGTAAGACGGGCAATCCCAGAGGCCTGTATTTTGGCAAAGGTGATGGATAACAGCCGCAGAGCGGGTCCTGTTCCCGGACCAGACAGGCAGACGCCTAGTTGAGTGCGCAACGGGTATGCATGGCGGACGTGGGGTGCGATTTCCTGCCGCTATTTATGCCACGAATCCTCTGCCGCGCCCCCACACCCCCGGCTCCAAACCTCGCAGCCGCGCCCACAGCCGCCCCGTCCGCACACTCCCTCACTATAGCCCCGACCCTCAAACTCAATTACTTCAGCATCAAGGGCTGCGCAGAGCCCATCCGCCTAGCCCTCTACATCGGCGGCATCGAGTTTGAGGACAACAGGCTGACGGGGGAGCAGTGGTCTTTGATGGATTCGGCGGTGCACGTTGTTCGCCCCCGTGGTGCATCCATGTGCCCCTTCAAACCGTTGTTGTCTGTCACGCAGGCAGAATGTACGCCCAAAGCGTTCCCAAGCCCAGTACATTCGATTGGTTGGCATGTGATGTGTTGCCCCTGGGGTATGTGAAGTGCTGCATCGGGGCCCCCCGCCGCTAGTTGCCCCCATGGCATCAGTACCCTCAGGTGAGTGCCGCGGGCACCGTGCCGGTGGTGATGGCGTTGGTGGGGTGGGGGGATTGCTATTCTGCTTGGCTAGAGTGCCGGCCACGGCTTGGCCAAAAAAAAAAACACTGTTGCTGGGCTCGTGGTGTGCATGGGCGGTTGTTGCTTCTCCGAGATGGTGTTGGGGTGAGGCGGGGGAATTGCTGTTCTGCTCGGCTGGAGTACCGGCCATGGCCTGGCCGGGAAAAAGCCGCTATTGCCGGGCTCACGGTGTGTATAGTTGGTTGCTGCTTCTCCGAGATCGTGTCAGGGTGGGGCGGGGGGATTGGTGTTCTACTCGGCTGAAGTACCGGCCGCGGCTTGGCCGGAAAGCGTTGTTGTTTTGTGAAGGCGCTGGGTGGATGGGCGTTTGCTAACGTGCTCTATTTTCTCCAATGCAGGCTCCAGCCGTGAGGCTGCCACACCAGGGGATAATGCAGGTAGGGGGGTTAAATGGGCGACTGCTGCTTCTCCAAGATCGTGTCAGGGTGGGGCGGGGGGAATGCTGTTTTGCTCGGCTGGAGTACCGGCCGCGGCTTGGCCAGGAAAGAGCCACTGTTGCTGGGCTCGTGGTGTGCATGGGCGGCTGTTGCTTCTCCGAGGTCATGTCGGGGTGGGGTTGGGGGATTGCTGTTGTGCTCGGCTGGAGTACCGGCCATGGCCTGGCCAGGAAAAAGCCGCTATTGCCGGGCTCACGGTGTGTATAGTTGGTTGCTGCTTCTCCGAGATCGTGTCAGGGTGGGGCGGGGGGATTGGTGTTCTACTCGGCTGAAGTACCGGCCGCGGCTTGGCCGGAAAGGGTTGTTGTTTTGTGAAGGCGCTGGGTGGATGGGCGTTTGCTAACGTGCTCTATTTTCTCCAATGCAGGCTCCAGCCGTGAGGCTGCCACACCAGGGGATAATGCAGGTAGGGGGGTTAAATGGGCGACTGCTGCTTCTCCAAGATCGTGTCAGGGTGGGGCGGGGGGAATGCTGTTTTGCTCGGCTGGAGTACCGGCCGCGGCTTGGCCAGGAAAGAGCCACTGTTGCTGGGCTCGTGGTGTGCATGGGCGGCTGTTGCTTCTCCGAGGTCGTGTCGGGGTGGGGTGGGGGGATTGCTGTTGTGCTCGGCTGGAGTACCGGCCGATGCTTGGCTAGGAAAGGGCTATTGTTTTGTGAATGCACTGGGTGGATGGGCATTTGGTAACATGTTCTATTTTCTCCAATGCAGGCTCTAGCCGTGAGCATGCCACACCAGGGGATAATGCAGTTAGGGGGGTGAACGGGGCGACTGCTACTTCTCCAAGATCGTGTCGAGGTGGGGCAGGGGGAATGTTGTTCCGCTCGGCTGGAGTACCGGCCGCGGCTTGGCTAGGAAAAAGCCACCGTTGCTGGGCTCACGGTGTGCATGGGCGGTTGTTGCTTCTCCGAGATCGTGTTGGTTTGGGGTGGGGGGAATGTTGTTTTGCTTGGCTGGAGTACCGGCCGAGGCTTGGCCAGGAAAGAGCCACTGTTGCTGGGCTCGTGGTGTGCATGGGCGGTTGTTGTTTGTCCGAGATCGTGTCGGTTTGGGGCAGGGGGAATGTTGTTCTGCTCGGCTGGAGTACCGGCTGCGGCTTGGCTGGGAAAGAGCCACTGTTGCTGGGCTTGTGGTGGGTATGGGCGGTTGTTGCTTCTCCGAGATTGTGTCGAGTTGGGGTGGGGGGATTGCTGTTCTGCTTAGCTGGAGAACCGGCCATGGCCTGGCTGGGAAAAAGCCGTTGTTGCCAGGCTCGTGGTGTGCATGGGCAGCTGGTGCTTCTCCCATCGTGTGCCTATTGGTGCTATTTGTCTCTTTTGGTGCATGAGCATCTTGCTGGGTGTGTACTTCATTGTGTGTGTGGCAGGCGCAGGCAGTCTGATTAACGTTGCAGAAGGCGCCAAGGCCGGGACCTCTAAGGGCGGCACACTGGCAGCCTCCACAGGGAAGAGAAAATGTAAACGGACCTTGGATTCCAAGGTTTGAAAGCTGCTATATATTGTGTTGTTGTCTACAGTTTGGTGTTGTGTGCATTGGAACAGGAGTTAATGGTGGACGATGCACTTTCCCAAACGTCTGTCATGCATATGTTATCTTGTTGCATGGGCCCCATACGATGGGGCTTTGTTTTCTTGTATTCTTGCAGTGCTGGCAGTTTGTTGGTCTATGTGGCCTTAGTACTAGCCGCCTTTTGGCCGGGAAGGGCAGAGTACCAGCCACCCATTGGCCGGGAAATGCTGCGCTACTATATGTCCAACAATTGCCTTTGCCGGTGTAGGTGGCGTTCGTCGAGGCCAGCGGAGGTCTGATAGCACAAAGCGGTGCCCGAGGAAACACCAGGCAGGGGTCCGTGTTAGGCTCAGAAAGTTGAGGGATAGGGTCTCAGCTAACGAAAGGATAGAGTTGGAGTTCCTTGGGATGCCACCTTTGATATATGCTATGATCGGGGATAGGTTGAATGTAAGGGACAGGGCACACTTTACCCTAGCCTGTAGGTCCATTTTCATTTTGTTGGGAGGGATGGAGGCGGCGCGTGCGAGGTCTGGCGAATGGCGCTAGGTCCTCCTCGATATAGAGAAGAGGAGAATAGAATGTGTGTGTGAACAGAGGGCGGCGGCACAGGCGGCGTGGATGCGACATAGGCGGCAGGAGCGGATGCGCCTTGCGTCGGCAGTGTTGGACATCCGAATAAATGGCCAACACAGGGAGCGCAAATGGGGGGTTGGGTACAAGACGGTAGCAAGGACTCATAATGTATACCAGTGTAAGTTAAGAAGACTAGAAAACTGATTAGCTGAGGCAGGTTTTCTCCTTGACGATGATTGGCAATATAGAATACTAGACCATGATGAGTGGAGTGCTTCAACTTACAGTTTTGGCAGTGATGAAGAGGATGAGGGGGGCCAGAAGTGACTCGGACTTTGGGGTACCGGCCGATTGGACGGGACAGAAGTTCGGTGTGTCGCTAGGCCTGAGGGATATTTTTATTGACATTTTTAATGTAAGTAACTGCAATGTTTTCAGCATGTTGTACTGTATTGGTTCAACCACTGTGCTTGCGTTTCAGGTCACGACCCCATGCTAAAACCTTCTCAATCAACTCCTGAAAGTATCGACTTGTTCAACTACGCGGGGATGGCACCGGTGATGTCTGACACAACGCCGGAGTCGATTGTGAAGACCAGAGGCGAGCGATTAGAGGCCCGCAAGAGACGAGCTACCCAGCAGCAGTCCATACACAGCGCTTTCAAGAAGAAGAGACGCAGTGTTCCAGGGCCGCGAACGTTGGAAAAGGCGGGCGAGGATGACGTCATCAAAGTCGATGGCCCATCGACCCCCATCGATGATGGGGATGGCACCCATGGGAAGAAGAAGAAGAAGAAGAGGGCAAGAAAGGGGGATCTTGACCATTACGATTGGGTGCTCCCGGGTTTTGATATGACGCACAAGCGCGACGAGGAGGGAAACCTGACATCCATCTCTGTCAGGTGTATTTTATGCGTGCAACATGGAAAAAGGCTACCCAAGCCTATGTATATGCTCAAGAAAGATTGGAGGAGTGCAGCATGGAGTGGGCCCTTGGGCCACCTCAAGAATGTGCACAACGTGTCCAACGCACGGGACTTAGAGGATGCGTTGGCTAAACCGTGGTCTGGCAGCCAAATGATACTAGACGCACAGGCAAGACCAAAGTTTGGAGCATGGAGTCCTAGGAGTAAGGAGTGGCAGGCTGCATGCACCGCCCTGGGCCAGTTGACTTGCTCAATGAACCTTGCTTACCAGTTTGGTCAACGCATAGCGTTTTGCCGATTTATAAGGAGGTTTGTGCCATGCTGGCCACAGATATCCAGACAGGCTATTATGCGAAATATTATAGACCAAGCCGAGTCAATAAAGATGAGCATCAAGCAAGAGATTAGGGAGGTGACGAAGACCACCTCCGTGGCTATGACATGCGACGCGTGGACCTCCCGTGCAAATGAAGCTTACCTCACAACTAAATTACATTGGTTGGACGAGTCATGGACACTAAAGCGGTACATTTTAGGCGAGGCCACATCTTGATGTGTGTGGGTGTGGGTGTGGGTGTGAGTTATTATTATATTATTAATATTACTTGTTGCATGCACCCAGGCCACAGGACACAACATATGATGTTGTGATGATGTGTCGTGTGTACTTATGCGGCTGAGTACTGGCAGCGATCGCTGCCGGGAAGGGCCTGCACTTCTGATGAATGACACGCCATAATGATGTGTCCTGTGTGTGTGCTGCCTGCGGCTGAGTACTGGCGGCGATCGCCACCGGGAAGGGCCTGCACTTATGATTTGTAGTACGCCGTGATGATGTGTTTTGCGTGTGTGCTGCCTATGGCTGAGTACTAGCGGCGATCGCTGCCGGGAAGGGCCTGCACTTATGATTTGTAGTATGCCGTGATGATGTGTCCTGTGTGTGTGCTGCCTGCGGACGAGTACTGGTGGCGATCGCCGCCGGGAAGGGCCTGCACTTATGATTTGTAGTACGCCATGATGATGTGTCCTATGTGTGTGTGCTGCCTGCGGCTGAGTACTGGCGGCGATCGCCGCCGGGAAGGGCCTGCACTTATAATTTGTAATACGCCATGATGATGTGTCCTGTGTGTGTGCTGCTTGCAGCTGAGTACCGGCGGCGATCGCCACCGGGAAGGGCCTGCACTTATGATTTCTAGTACGCCGTGATGATGTGTCCTGTGTGTGTGCGCTACCTGCGGCAGAGTACTGGTGGCGATTGCCGCCGGGAAGGGCTTGCAGTTATGATTTGTAGTATGCCATGATGATGTGTCCTGTGTGTGTGCTGCCTGCGGCCGAGTACCGGCAGCGATCGCCGCCGGGAAGGGCCTGAGCTAAGTATTAATAATTTGCCAAATGAGTCAATTGAAAAATGGAAAATAGCTCAATGGCATGTTGGGCGGCACTTTGTCAAGGCACATCCAGCTTTCCTGGGCACCACGACCACGCGTCCATTCACGACAAGCTTTTCCACACCCGACTAGATTTTGGCCTACCACCAAAGGTGGCGGCTGTACACAAGACACAAGAGGATGAGATGAGAAAAAACCTCCTTGCAGCGTTCCGCAATGAATTTGATCACGAGCACCCCGCCATCACGACCGACAGGGATAGGGCCATGATTAACGGGGCCCAAAACGAAGCTCTATTTGATTGGCACCCATGCGTGTGCCATGTGTTGAACACAGCTGTCCAATATGCGTTGGCTGAGGTGGAATCTATAATTGCTCCAGTACAAGCATTCTCTATGCATGTGCGGAGATCCCCATTGGTCCGGACAGAATTGGAGGGGCTGCAACGTGTGTTTTTGCAGCAGAATTTTGGTGATTATGGTGTGTCCGACCCCGACGCTATAAGTGTTTCGTGCTATAATGAGGAATTGGGGAACAACACTATGAACAACGAGGATGACCCGGGGTACCTCTCCGATGAATCCAATGGATCCAATGGATTCCTTACTCATACCAGCCCAGTAGAAGTGAGACTTAGCAAGCTCCACCGTTCTGGTGTAACCTGGGTGCCCAGCATATGGCACCGTATGGAGCTCCCTGAGTAACTTCCGTTTGATGTATGTCAAATTGGGAACCACCGTCTTCCAGTATCTACCATCATCAACACCCCCTTGGTGCACTTTTAAGAAACCATGCTATAGACGGTATTTCGGAGACCCCATCAAGACTTCCTGCGTCTCGTTTTCTAAACATGATATGGTGTCGGTGTATGGATCTTCGGACCTCAGTAGATTCATCATATCACGGAGTAGTGAATCGTCCACTACGACACTCGCCCTAGTCACCATCAATTTTAGTGTGGACTTTGGAAAGAAGAAGTCCTCAGAGTCCTGCTCACCCTCTAAGAAAGAATGATGAAATTGGGCATTCCCAGATGCCTCCCCTCCAAGCTCTTCTGTTGCTATAGAATATCTGCAGTGTTTCCTTCCGATGTATCTCCCATGGGCTTGTGTCTGAACACACGTTTCAATGCCTTTCTGATATCCTCATCAGACGCATCCTCTTTCACCCTCAGCAATTCCAGCAAGTCCTTGTCCTCAACTTTCGACACATCTGTAGCACCTCTCTCTGAGTCCCAATGACGCCTGGACAATCCATCCACTGGGTTTGTCTTCTGTGAGGGTTGTCCCACGTCTAGCCGATACCCTCGCAATCATGCTGTACGGACAGGAACTTCCTTCGGAGACCTCCACGTACCGCGGTGTTCACCCAAACGTCCACCAAGCGTGGTGGCGTGGTAGCAGCTTTGTGCACTTGACGGTGGTGGGCCCAAGGACCATCACGAGTGGGGTGCGCTCGGAGACAGAGGCGGCCAGAGAAGAGAGCGATTACAAGCATGGTTCACACCTAAATACCACTCCCACCTTGGGAGCCTCCCAGCAGCTCATAATTATCCATTATCGTCATTTAGGTGTGCTAGTACTGCAAAAGTTCGCCGCCCTTAAGTACTAAAACCGTTCGGGCCTCTTTTGGATAATATCCAAGTCTATCATAACCTCAGACTCATTTAAGCCCCTCATCGTAACGAG
Organism: Ostreobium quekettii; assembly: GCA_905146915.1. Taxonomy (NCBI): domain Eukaryota; kingdom Viridiplantae; phylum Chlorophyta; class Ulvophyceae; order Bryopsidales; family Ostreobiaceae; genus Ostreobium; species Ostreobium quekettii. Next base: position 24,768 of record CAJHUC010001977.1, read on the forward strand.
GGTGCATTACAGTACATTGTGCAGGTCGTGTTCCCCATATATTAGGGACCCAACCACGACCTCACATTTTCCCAGAGATATGCTCGATCGAACAGCCATAAGACTGCATCATGCTGATCCATTTCCAAATGCGTTGATTGGTTGAGGCCTGATTCGGCAAGTGCCTCAAGCTGCTATGATCACTCTGGACAACAAAGTGACCACTGTCCAAGTATGGGCGCCACAATCCAATTGCCCACACTATTGCTAACAGCTCCCTCTCGTAGGCGCTATAGCGACACTCTGCGGGGATGAACTTTCGGTTGGTATAGGCGACTGGCTGGATCCCCTTCCCAAAGTCCTATTAGAGTATAGTACCTGCAGACACTAGGCATGCATCCGTGGTTACTATAAACTCCTTTGTAAAGTCTGGGATCCTCAAGACAGGCGCTGTCACCAATGCCACCTTGATCTGAATAAATGCTCATTCTTGTTTATCCTCCCACTGCCACTTTATGTTGTTCTTGGTGAGGTCGGTTAAAGGTTTGGTGACCATGCTGAAGTTCCTGATGAATCGCCTGTAGTATGATGCTAACCCCAAAAATGACCTCAAATCCCTCACACTTGCTGGCGTCGGCCATTCCACCACTGCACGGACCTTCTCAGGATCTATCGAGATGCCATCTTCGGAAATGCGAAATCCAAGGTACTCTACTTCCTCTTTGATGAAGTCACACTTGTGCAACTTGCCATAGAGCTTAGCATCTCGCAATCGCCTCAATGCAATGTCCAAGTGCCTCCAGTGGTCGTCCAACGTCTCACTGAATATAAGAATGTTGTCCAAATAAACGAGGACAAAGTCGTTGATCTCTCCCTTGAACATGCTGTTGATCAGCCTCTAAAAAGTGGCCGGCGTGTTCGTGAGCCCAAAAGGCATGACGATGAACTCGTATGACCCCGGTTGGTCTGGAAGGCCGTCTTAACTATATCCCCTCTGGCCACCCCAATCTGATGGTAACCAGATGCCAAGTCGAGTTTTAAAAAGAATTTGGCTCTTCTCAGCCTGTCTAGCAACTCGTCAATGTGGGAGATCGGGAATCGATCCTTGACTATGTCCTTATTGAGTGCTCGGTAGTCGATGCACATACGCCACCTTCCGTCTTTCTTGGGGACAAACAGAATTGGCGCACCCCATGGAGATGTAGATAGACGAATAAATCCCTGGACCAGCAGGTCGCAAATCCGCTTTTCCAGTTCGTCCTGTTCCTTTTGGCCTAGCCTATATGGAGGCTTCACCTTGGGAACCGCTCCATCCACCAGCTCAATGTTGTGTTGCATGGCTCTCTCTGATGGTGCTTCCTTGGGTAGTGCATCGGGGAAAACAGACTAATATTGCTTAAAAATTTCCCTCAATTTGCCTCTTTATTCTACCGGCAACTCATTCAGGACAGTCTCCCTTTGGTGCTCAACCGTCTTGAAGTCCTCTTGATGTTTTGGATCTTGTTCCTGTATTAATTTCTTGCATTGGAGAGTCGTCATCCCTTTGTTCTGATCGGCAGGAGATTCCGCCTCATCGTCTGCCGGTTTGTCAATTGCGCAAAAAGTAGGTGTTTGCCGACTCCAGGTAAGGATATGGGCAAACTGCTTGTGTGACACCAGAACCCTCTGAGAAGCCAATTTAGACTTGGGTGGCTTAGCTGGCTTGTCTGGTGCACGTAGTCTCGTTCTCACTGCTCTCTTCTTTCGTTTCATCAAAACTGGTGTTCCACTGCGGTTCTCCGCCGATTGACCTGTGGCTGCCTGTCCCACCATCACCTCCTGTTCCACGGGCTAATCCAACGACTGGGCGTTTACCCCCCCTTTCAAGTTGTCCTTGGCCCTCCAAGGCAGGTTAGATGGTGCATACCGCCAAAATGTAGGAGTAGAGAGAACCTCTAGATTGGAACAAAAACTTGGGTCCTGCACAATGTCCAGATCGGCGTCCTGGATCACCTTCACTGTCCCTGGTGACTCTGACAATGCAATCCATTGTTCTCAGACAGCATATGGTTGTCAATCGTGAGCAATATTTGAGGTACCGTCCAATCAATCAACGGATTTACCCTTTGTAGCCAGTTCATCCCCAGAACCAAGTCCACCCCATGTAGGAGCTTGGTGACAGTGAAGTCCATGCGAAAAGAATAACCCCCAACAGAAAATAGCACAGCAGGTGCTTTGCCAGCAGATAATATCTGTGTGCCATCCGCCAGCTCCAAGAATGTATTGGATGCCGTACAATTTATTAGAGCTGCCAGCTGTATGTCAGGGGACATATAACAACATGTTGCCCCTGAATCAACCAAGACACGCACCCTGTGCCCATACAGTTGTGCCGGCACGATCAACAAGATGCCATCCTCCTCTGACCGTTGTGTAGAGGGAACAATGGGTGGATCTTGAGGATCCACAGCAACCCACTGCTGTGCCGTATTCACCTTTTGAGCCTTTGGCTGCTCAGATGTACTGCTGCGCTTCACTCATGCAACAATCTTTGTCAACTGAGTGTGAGTTCCATACAAAGTTGCTATCGCCAACAAGCTGTGGAGTCCCGCACGTCTGGTCTGAGGGTCCTGCCTGGCACCACCTTGTTGGTTCACCAATTCCAGTAGGCTCTGTTCCACTTCACGGCGTGCAATCAAAAGACGGTGTCTGCCCCGTCGGTTTGCATGTCTCACTGACTTTTGCATTTGCTTCTCCTAGTGCAGCCCCTCATGATGCGATGGAGAACACCATTGATCCATCTGGTCAGATGTTGCCTTGGCTCTCGCCTTGGCGCGTCTTCTTCGCTCGCTCCTCTTGAATGATGCGTCGCCCCTCTTGACTACCACTTGCTTCTTCGTGCTACTGACAGCGCCTGATGTCACTAAGGTCACTGTCCTTCCCAGCAGCTCATTATACCCAGAACAAAAACAGATTTTTGTTTTGTTTGAGCGTTTTCTTGAGATCGGTAACCACACATGCCCACTCCACAAACCAGCCTGAGCGAGAGTGGGCTCAGCTAGTTTTTTCGCGAAGGCGGGTCTTCTAGCCATGCTGGTTGCTGGCCAACACCCTGGGAACCCTAAGTTTGAATTGTAGCGAGCTGCGCTTGCAAAGTTCCGATCTTGGCCTTCATGTCATTGGCAAACTTGCAACACTCTGATTTCTTGTGTCCGTATGCCTGGCAATAGTAGCACTGCATCTTGGACTTGTCCGACTCTCCTTTCTTCTTGCCGCTGTTGCCACTTTGATTCCCCTTGTTGTTATTCCCCGATGACGGCTGAAATTGTTCAGTTTGTTTTCCACCTCCACCAAACCCTGATGCACTTCCAAACCGCTTTTGATTCTTGCTCTTGCCTTTTGGAACCTCTGAATTTTGTCTGCTTGGGTTCTGTGAGCTGGAACCCTTCCCATCGCGTCTGCAAAATTGGTGCGCGATGTCGAGTTCTCCCGTGAGGGAGATAGCTTCTTGAAGGGTATTTGGCTTTAGTACCATCACACGTTCGCCATAAGGGGGATTGAGTCCGAAAACCCAGTCATCCATTTCGATGGCATCACTATAGCTCCCCGCTGGCAACTGGGTGTGAGGGTTGTCCCACGTCCAACCGATGCCCTCGCAATTGTGCTGTACAGATAGGAACTTCCTTCAGAGACATCCATATGCCGCGGTGTTCACCCGAACGTCCACCAAGCATGGTGGCATAGTAGCGGCTTTGTGCGCTTGACGGTGGTGGGCCCAAGGACCGTCACGAATGGGGTGCGCTGGGAGGCAGAGGCGGCCAGAGAAGAGAGCGATTACAAGCATGGTTCACACCTAAATACCACTCTCACACTGGGAGCCTCTCAGCAGCTCATAATTGTCCCATTATCATCATTTAGGTATGCTAGTACTTAAAAAGTTCGCCGCCCTTAAGTACTAAAACCGTTCGGGCCTCTTTTGGATAATATCCAAGTCCATCATAACCTCAGACTCATTTAAGCCCCTCATCATAACGAGGGTGCGTCACAATACATTGTGCAGGTCATGTTCCCCATATATTAGGGACCCAACCATGACCTCACAACTACTCCCCTCCCAAGGGAATTTCGACGCGAAACGAAATAAAGAAAAAAATCCAATGTAATCATCAATATCAACAACTCATGTTCACTCAATTCCCTTGCAATCCCGATCCACTCTCATATTCTTGAATAGGGCTATCTCTTTCGATCATTTCTTGCAGTTGTCGATGAGGTGCAATATTCTTTGCTAAGACCTATGTAGCATCCTCAATTAGCCAACCACGCCACAGAAATAAAAATTCCCGATTTCTTTTTGTGCCTATGCTCACCCGCCTCCACCGCAACAACTTCTCGACCGCTAAGTCACGTTCATCATCGTCGTCCACTTGCAGCTCAATCTCAGATGCTGCGTCCTCTTGAGTCCACTGTCTGTGTTGCCAGGGCTTCAATAAGGAGACGTGGAAGACAGGATGTATCGTCCAGTCTTTTGGCAGTTGAAGCTTGTAGGCAAGCCTGCCCACTCTCTCGATAACCTAGAAGGGGCTTGCAAATTGTCGCTGCAGCTTGTGCGGCGTTCCACAGACTCGCAGATTCTTTGTGGACAGAAGGACGGACTGGCCAACTGTAAATTCGGCCTAACGATGATGGCAGTTGTATTGCCTCTTATAGGCTTCTTGTGTGGTTTGGAGGTTGTTCTGCACCTTGCGAAAGGCTGTGTGTAGGCGGCGGGTGAACCTATGTACAAACTCCATGGAACTCTGCTCCTTTCCCGTCAGTAGATCATGTGGCGTCACAGGGTGGAATCCAAAGTTCAAATAAAATGGTGAAAACCCGGTGCTACGGTTTGGCTGATTGTTGATACAAAACTCAACCAAATGAATCAATTCATCCCAGTCCCGTGAATCATTCATCTCAAAAATTAAACACCTCAATGTTTGCTTCAGAACTGCATTTGTTCTTTCAACTTGCCCTTGAGACTGTGGATGATAAGCAGTACTCACTTTCAACGTGGTACCCATAATACGCCAAAGTGTGCGCCAAAATGCATTTTCAAACCGTCGATCTCTGTTATTGTTCAAGCTATGAGGCAACCCGTGAAGCTTCCCCACATTCTCCCAATACAGGACAGCAGTTTGGTGAGCGGAGATTTGCTCACTGCAAGGTATCAAATGACACATCTTTGTGGCTCTACCCTCCACCACCAAAATGCTATCATTTCCCTTATTCATCACTAGAAGCTTCACGATAAAATCAACCATTACCTTGGTCCATTCCTTTTCAGGGATCGGAAGGGGTTGTAGTTCTCCTCATTGTAGCTAGTGTTCCCCTTTCTCGGTTTGGCACACGGGACACTCCAGGATGAAGTTGCGGATGTCTGCCGCCATGCCCCTCCAGTAAAAGGTGCGGCGGGCTGTCCTCAACGTACGATGATACACTGGATATCCGGCATAGGGTACGGAGTGGATCTCCTTCAAAATTGTTGTCTTCACCGCGTGGTCGTCCGGCACGACGATCTTCCAGTACATGTGGTCTTCCTCCCAATCAGGTCGGTGAATGACAAGGGAATGGTTTCTGATCCTGTAGACTTCTACTCCTCGGCGAACCTCCTGTGCAGCAATGGGGGTCTGATCGAGTTCATCGAGTATGTATGAGTATGGCGGCTCACTCAGAAGCAACTCCTGCATCTTCTTGCAAAGATCAACTGAGACTTCGACCGTTCTTCGCATCACGCAACACTATGCTGAATGGTTGTGTTGGCGCAGGATGGAAGCGTGGTGGTCAGGCACCTTTCACGCCCTTGGTGGGCCAACAGCTCGCCCCGGGTCGCAGATCCCCGGATCGTCGCACGCGGGATCGCGCATGCACTCTGCCTCGGGTTAGGACACTCGGGCACTTGGCACAGCACAACCAACATTGGCTGGCTTGGGGCACTCCCGTGCAGTGCAATCTTGGCTTACACGGATTGGAGGTTCACTGGGCAAGAGGGGTCGCGGCCTTACATCCGTGGCGGGACACCTCACCGTATCGGATCGCATCATAACCGTGTCTCACCCATATCCACCGTACCATAACGATAACTACAATACGCCCCAAAATTGACAAGCAAACAACCTTTCTTTCCCCATTCCGATACAGTTCCAATTCTCACACCGTATGCCCATTCAACTCGTTAACCCCTAATGACCGCCCGTTTATACAACAACCACTCCCCCCTCCAGGGAGCTCGGCCTCGAGTGTCGACGTGCAGTCTTCACTCCTGCTCCTCACAGGCTGGTCGGGTCTTTGGACGGCTGGCCCTCCTCCAGAAGCTGGCGCAACTCCTGTTGGTCAAAATCTCTAGCCTTCCTCCAGGTTGCTTCCTCCAGGGGCTTGTCCACCCAGATGATGAGGTACTGGGTGACCACTCGGTTCCTCTCTCGAATTTTCCTCCAACGGACGAGTCGGTCAATGTCAGGCTCCTCTTCATCATCCGCGTCCAAGGCAGGGAATTCGTCGTCCTCCTCCTCTGTAGGCTCCTCATGTGCAGGTTCAAAAACGCCGGCTCGGAACGGCTTTAGGAGAGAGACATGGAACACGTTATGTCTCCTCCAACCTGCAGGCACCCTAAGCGCATACGCTACGTGTCCGTACCTAGCAATCACGCGAAAAGGTCCAACAAACTTTTTCACTGCAGCTTATCAGGAGTTCCCTGACAACGCAAGTTTACAGTGAAGACCAACACAAAGTCTCCCACTGAATACTCCACTTCCCTACATCCATAATCATAACAAGCCTTGGCCTGAGCATTGGCTCGCTGAACATTGTCCTGGGACTTCTTGAACACGTTGTCCATTCTATTAAGGAACTGACTAACTGACTCGTTCAAGATGAATCGTCGATCTCTAAGGAAGATCTGAGGTGTGGCCGGCTCAAATCCATAGTTGAGAAAGAACGGGTTGTACCCCATGCTGTGGTTGGGGTAAGCATTCAAGATGAACTCAACCATGGGTAAGAGCAGATCCCATTCCCTGACCTCTTCCAACTGGTGGATCAAACAGCATAGTACCTGTTCCACCATCTGATTTGTCCTCTCAACAAACCCTTGCGTCTGGGGGTGGTACGCTGTTGAAAACCACAGATCTATCCCAAGGTTCCGCTACAATGCCCTCCAGAACGTCCCTGTGAACCGCACATCTTGATCGCTATGTATGGCCTTCAGTACACCGTGCAGACAGCCCACCCTACTCCAATACAGGTTGGCAACGTCCCTGGCACTCATTGTCTCCTTGTACGGGACCAAATATACCAATTTAGTTGTGCAATCGTTGACTGTCATAATGCCATCATTCCCAAGTGCGGTCACTAGTAGTTTAAGGATAAAGTCGATCATGACCTCCTGCCATTTCTCTTGCAGTAACTGAAGGTTCTGTAGGCGTCCTCGGCTCCTGGTGTGATCACCCTTTTTGATCTGATACACAGGGCACTCCTCAATATACGTCCTGACATCCTTACTCATGCCAGACTAATAGAAGTGGGACTTGGCAAGCTCCACTATCCTGGTATAACCTAAGTGCCCAGCATATGGCACCGTATGGAGCTTTCTAAGTAACTTCCATTTGATGTCTGTTGAATTAGGAACCACCATCTTCCAGTATCTGCCATCATCAACACCCCCTTGGTGCACTTTTAGAAAACCACGCCGTCGACGGTACTTCAGAGACCCCATCAAGACTTCCTGGGTCTCGTTTTCCAAATGTGATATGATGTCGGCGTATGGATCTTCAGACCTCAATAGATTCATCATATCACTGAGCAGCGAATCGTCCACTGTGACACTCGCCCTGGTCACCACCAATTTCGGTGTGGACTTTGGAAAGAAGAAGTCCTCAGAGTCCTGCTCACCCTCCAAGAAAGAATGACGAAAATGGGTATTCCCAGATGCTTCCCCTCCAAGCTCTCCTGCTGCCATAACATCTGCAGTGTTCCCCTGTGTTGTATCTCCCATGGGCTTGTGTCTGAACATACGTTTCAATGCCCCGCTGATATCCTCATCAGTCGCATCCTTTTTCACCCTCAGCAATTCTAGCAAATCCTTGTCCTGAGCTTTCGACACATTTGCAGCACCTCTCTCTGAGTCCCAATGACGCCTGGACAACCCATACGCTGGGTTTGTCTTCCCAGGGATATGCTCAATCGAACAATCATAAGACTGCATCACACTAATCTATTTCCAAATGCGTCTATTGGTTGAGGCCTGATTAGGCAAGTGCCTCAAGCTGCTGTGATCGCTCTGGACAATAAAGTGACCACTGTCCAAGTATGGGCGCCACAATCCAATTGCCCACACTATTGCTAACAACTCCCTCTCGTAGGCGCTGTAGCAACACTCTGCAGGGATGAACTTTCGGCTGGCATAGGTGACTGGCTGGATCCCCTCTCCAAAATCTTGTTGGAGCATAGCACCTGCGGACAATAGGCTTGCATCTGTGGTTACTGCAAACTCCTTCGTAAAGTCTGGGATCCTCAAAACAGGCGCTGTCACCAATGCCACCTTGATCTGAATGAATGCTCGCTCTTGTTCACCTTCCCACTGCCACTTTATGTTGTCCTTAGTGAGGTCGGTTAGCGGTTTGGCGACCAAGCTGAAGTTCTTGATGAATCGCCTATAGTACAACGCTAATCCCGAAAATAACCTCATATCCCTCACACTTGCTGGCGTTGGCCACTCCACCATGGCACGGACCTTTTCTGGGTCTGTCAAGATGCCATCCTTGGAAATGCGGAATCCAAGGTACTCTACTTCCTCTTTGATGAAGTCGCACTTATGCAGCCTTCCATAGAGTTTAGCATCTCGTAACCACCTCAATGCGATGTCCAAGTGCCTCCAGTGATCGTCCAACGTCTCACTGAATATAAGAATATTGTCCAAGTAAACGAGGACAAAGTCGTTGATTTCTCCCTCGAACATGCTGTTGATCAGCCTCTAAAAAGTGGCCGGCGTGTTTGTGAGCCCGAAAGGCGTGACGATGAACTCGTACGACCCCCGGTTGGTCCAGAAAGCCATCTTGGCTATATCTCCCTTGGCCACCCCAATCTGACGATAGCTAGATGCCAAGTCGAGTTTTGTAAAGAATTTGGCTCTCCCCAGCCTGTCCAGCAACTCGTCAATGCGGGGGATCGGGAATCGATCCTTGACTGTGTCCTTATTGAGTGCTCGGTAATCGATGCGCATTCGCCACATTCCATCTTTTTTGGGGACAAACAGAATTGGCGCACCCCATGGAGATGTAGAAGGACGAATAAACCCCTGGTCTAGCAGATCACGAATCTACTTTTCTAGTTCGTTCTATTCCTTTTGGCCTAGCCTATATGGAGGCTTCGCCTTGGGAACTGCTCCATCCACTAGCTCAATCTTGTGCTGTACTCCTCTCTCTGATGGTGCTCCCTTGGGTAGTGCATCGGGGAAAACATACTGATACTGCTTCAAAATTTCCCTCAACTTGTTTTTCTGTTCTACCGGCAACTCGTTCAGAACAGTCTCCCTTTGGCCCTCAACCGTCTTGAAAACCTCTTGATGTTTTGGACCTTGTTCCCATATTAATTTCTTGCACTGGAGAGTCGTCATCCCTTTGTTCTAATCGTCAAGAGATTCCGCCTAATCGCCAGCTGGTTTGACGATTGCGCAAAAAGCAGGCGTTTGCTGACTCTGGGTAAGAATATGGGCAAACTGTTTGTGTGATACCAGAACCCTCTGAGAAGCCAATTTGGACCTGGGTAGCCTAGCTAGCTTGTCTTGTGCACGTAGTTGCATTCTCACCACTCTCTTCTTTCGTTTCGTCAAAACTGGTGTTCCACTGTGGTTCTCCGCCGATTGATCTGTGGTTGCCTGTCCCACCGTCACCTCCTGGTCCACGGGCTGATCCAACGACTGGGCGTTTACCCCCCCCCTTCAAGTTGTCCTTGGCCCTCCAAGGCAGCCTAGATGGTGCATACCGCCAGAATGTAGGAGTAGTGAGAACCTCCAAACTGGAAAAAAAATTGGGTCCCGCATGGTGTCCAGATCGGCATCCTGGATCACCTTCACTGTCCCTGGCGACTCCAACAATGCAATCCATTGTCCTCAAACAGCGGACATATGGTCGCCACTCGTGAGTAACATTCGAGTTACCATCCAATCGATCAACAAGCTTACCCTCTGTAGCCAGTTCATCCCCAGAACCAAGTCCACCCCATGTAGGAGCTTGGTGACAGTGAAGTCCATGCGAAAAGAATAAACCCCAATAGAAAATAGCACGGCAGGTGCTTTGCCAGCAGATAATATCTGTGTCCCATCCGCCAGCTCCAAGAATGTATTGGATGCCATACAATTTATTCCAGCTGCCAGCTGTATGTCAGGGGACATATAACAACAACAACGTGTTGCCCTTGAATCAACCAAGACACGCACCCTATGCCCATACAACTGTGCCGGCACGATCAACAAAATGCCATCCTCCTCTGACCGTTGTGTAGAGGGAACAATGGGTGGATCTTGAGGATCCACAGCAACCCACTGTTGTGCCATATCCACCTTTTGAGCCTCCGGCTGCTCAGATGCACTGCTGCGCTTCACCCGTGCAACAGTCCTTGCCAACAAGCTGTGGAGTCCCACACATCTGGTCTGAGGGTCCTGCCTGGCACCACCTTGTTGGTTCACCAATTCCAGCAGGCCCTGTTCCACTTCACGGCGTCCAATCAAAAGACGGTGTCTGCCCCATCGGTTTGCACGTCTAATCAACTTCTGCATTTGCTTCTCCTGGTGCAGCCCCTCATGCTGCGATGGAGAACACCGTTGATCCATCTGGCCAGATGTTGCCTTGGCTCTTGCCTTGGCGCGTCTTTGTCGCTCGCTCCTCTTGAACGATGCGTCGCCCCTCTTAACTGCCACTTGCTCCTTCGTGCTACTAACAGTGCCTGATGTCACTAAGGTCACTGTCCTTCCCAGCAGCTCACTATACCCAGAACAAAAACAAATTTTTGATTTGTTTGAGCGTTTTCTTGAGATCGGTAGCCACACACGCCCACTCCACGAACCAACCTGAGCGAAAGTGGGCTCAGCTAGTTTTTTCGCGAGGGCGGGTCTTCCGGCCGCACTGGTTGCTGGCTAGCACCTTGGGAACCCTGAGCTCGAACTGCAGCGAGCTGTGCTTGCAAAGTTCTGATCTTGGCCTTCATGTCATTGGCAAACTTGCGACATTCTGATTTCTTGTGTCCATATGCCTGGTAATAATAGCACTGCATCTTGGACTTGTCCGACTCTCCTTTCTTCTTGCCGCTATTGCCACTTTGATTCCCCTTGTTGTTATTCCCCGGTGATGGCTGAAACTGTCCAATTTGTTTTCCACCTCCGCTAGATCTTGACGCACCTCCAGACCGCTTCTGGTTATTGCTCTTGCCTTTTGGAACCTCTGAACTCTGTCCGCTTGGGTTCTGTGAGCTGGAACCCTTCCCATCGCATCTGCAAAATTGGTGTGCGATGTTGAGTTCTCCCATGAGGGAGATAGCTTCCTGAAGGGTCCTTGGCTTTGGTGCCATCACACATTTGCCGTAGGGGGATTGAGTCCAAAAACCCAGTCATCCATTGCGATGGCGTCACTGTAGCTCCCTGCTGGCAACCGGGCAAGCAATGACTTGTACTGCAATGCGTACTCACGGTAGTCCTCGCCTGGCTTCTGGCGTAGATTGTGAATTTCTGTGTGAGCTTGACGTTTCGCAATGGCGATGAAAATGCTTCCTTCAACAACATCTTCATCTTGGCAATTGTCGATGGTTGGCGACCTCCGTGCGATTTCACCTCCGCCTCCCACCAATCCCTCGCAAAGCCAGTCAACATCAACACCAGATATGCGACTCTGTCCTTGTCGCTCGGCTTCGTCAAAGCGAAGTATTCCTCGATCTAGTGCAACAAGGTATCCACATCCTGGTCTTTGCATCCGGAAAATGCTGGGGGCTCCTTGGGCTTCATCTGGATCTGCAACTTGGGTCCAGATGTCAAACCAGAGGTGGATGTTTGTTGTTGAGCTTGGACCCTCGTCAATTCTTGGTATCCGCTCAACAACTCCCTCTGCTATTCCACCAATCGGTACACCTCTAGATTTGGTGCACCGGAGCCTAAAATAGCTTGTGTGTTGTGTAAACGGGCGGTCATTAGGGGTTAATGGGTTAGATGGGCATACGGTTTAAGAATCGGAACTGTATCAGAACACAGAAAGAAAGGTTGTCTACTTATCATCGTAGATATCATTACGGTACAGGAGATACGGTTACGATGCAATAGAGGTGGCCACCCGGATCCATTAATAATGGACAGAGGTTAATTTCTGTTAATTTTCCGTTAATTAACGGAAAATAACGAAAAAAGATAAAAATTAACCAAAAATTAATGGATTTTTGGATTTTTGGGGGATTTTTGGGTTTTAGTCATACTTATAGTTTATGGAATTCGCTATTAGAGAGTATGTTTGTATTTTGTTTCAACCTATGCATACTAGATTTTCAACTAGCCGTAGTTGTTGTGATTTTTTGGGGTCTTTTCCGATTTTTTTGGATTTTTTTTCGTTTTTTCTGAATATTTCTCCCTTTTTCTTTAACGGAATTTAACGGACAACTGATAAAATTAACGAATAAATTTTAACGGACCGGATGGAATCTTTGAGTGGCCACCTCCACGATGCAATATCGATACAGTGAGGTGTCTGGCCAACGGACATAAGGCCGCGACCCCTCTTGCCCTGTGAACTCCTCCAACTGTGTAACTGAGATTGCACTGCACGGGTGTGCCCCAAGCCAGCCAATGTCGGCTGTGCTGTGTCAAGTGCCGAGTGTCCGGACCCAAGGCAGAGTGCGAGCGTGATCCCGCGTGCGACGATCTGGGGATCTGCGACCCGGGGCGAGTTGTTGGCCCACCAAGGGCGCGAGAGGCGCCTGACCACCATGCTTCCATCCTGCACCAACACACGACTTCGGGTTTGCTGACACCGACGACCCTGAACTTTGACCAAAGTCTTGATTTTGGTCCTAAATGATGATGATGACACAGAACTCCACTCGTTTCCCGTCAGTAGATCATGTGGCGTCACAGGGTGGAATCCAAAGTTCAAATAAAATGGTGAAAACCCGGTGCTACGGTTTGGCTGATTGTTGATACAAAACTCAACCAAATGAATCAATTCATCCCAGTCCCGTGAATCATTCATCTCAAAAATTAAACACCTCAATGTTTGCTCCAGAACTGCGTTTGTTCTTTCAACTTGCCCTTGAGACTGTGGATGATAAGCAGTACTCACTTTCAACGTGGTACCCATAATACGCCAAAGTGTGCACCAAAATGCATTTTCAAACCGTCGATCTCTGTTATTGTTCAAGCTGTGAGGCAACCCGTGAAGCTTCCCCACATTCTCCCAATATAGGACAGCAGTTTGGTGAGCGGAGATTTGCTCACTGCAAGGTATCAAATGACACATCCTTGTGGCTCTATCCACCACCACCAGAATGCTATCATTTCCCTTATTCGTCACTGGAAGCTTCACGATAAAATCAACCATTACCTCGGTCCATTCCTTTTCAGGGATCGGAAGGGGTTGTAGTTCTCCTCATTGTAGTTGGTGTTCCCCTTTCTCAGTTTGGCACACGGGACACTCCAGGATGAAGTTGCGGATGTCTGCCACCATGCCCCTCCAGTAAAAGTTGCGGCGGGCTGTCTTCAATGTACGATGATACCCTGGATGTCCGGCATAGGGTACGGAGTGGATCTCCTTCAAAATTGTTGTCTTCACCGCGTGGTCGTCCGGCACGACTATCTTCTAGTACATGTGGTCTTCCTCCCAATCAGGTCGGTGAATGACAAGGGAATGGTTTCTGATCCTATAGACTTCTACTCCTCGGCGAACCTCCTGTGCAGCAATGGGGGCCTGGTCAAGTTCATCGAGTATGTCTAAGTATGGCAGCTCACTCAGAAGCAACTCCTGCATCTTCTTGCGAAGATCAATTGAGACTTCGACCGTTGTTCGCATCACGCAACACTGTGCTGAATGGTAGTCTATTGAATCTTGGGTTGTCACAACTACGGAAGCAACTGAGTCTTGGTCTTGTCTTGGTCTATTATACACTTGATCGAGGACTCTCTGTATATCTACATCACTGGCATCTTCTGGAACCTACAGCATATTCACCAGCTTGTTGCCTTCACTGCATTGCTCTATTGTTGATTGCTCTGGGCGTGGCGCCTGGTCAGTGCATCCGCAGGGTTCCTCTTACCAGGGATATGCTGTATCTCAATGTCGTAACATTGGAGAATGCTCACCCATTTCCAGACCCGGCGATGGACCGATGCCTGGTGGGGGAGATAGCGCAGCGAACTATGGTCCATTTGCACTATGAACCTGCGACCTTCAATAAAGTGCCTCCACTGACCGATCGCCCAGACGATGCCAAGGAGCTTGCGTTCATAGGCTGAGTAGTGGACTTCAGCTGAATTGAGCTTCTTTGAAGCATAGGCAATTGGTTGAAGACCTTGGCCCTGATTTTGTTGCAGAATACCACCGACCGCCACCAGACTTGCATCTGTTGTAAGTGTAAACTGCTTGGCGAAGTTTGGATAAAGTAGTACTGGCGATGTTGTCATTGCAATCTTCATCTGATTAAAGGCTAGCTCCTCTTGGTCTTCTTGCCATTGACATGGCTTCTTCTCTTTGGTCAGTTCCGTCAGAGGGGCTGCAATGTTTGAAAACCCCCTGGCAAATCATCGATAGAAGCTACAAAGTCCTGGGAAATTGCACACGTCTCGTGGTGTCTCTGGTGTAGGCCACTCAAGGATGGTCCTGATCTTCGACTCACTGGGCTTGATTCCCTCTGCACTGATGTCGAAGCCCAGGTATTCAACTTGGTCCTTGAGAAAGCTGCACTTGTGAATACGTCCGTACAACTTGGCCTCACGTAAACAAGCTAGCGCATTCCATAGATGCTGCCAGTGCTCCTCGATCGTCTATGAAAAAATTAAAATACTATTAAGATAGACCAAAACTGAAATCCCCAGCTCTTCCTTGAAGATTTTATCTATAAGCCGTTGAACGCTGAGGGCGCATTGTGAGACCAAACGGCATGACTAGAAACTCAAAATGTCCACGGCTCGTCCTAAAGGTTGTCTTCTCAATAATGTCCAGTTTTACCCCTATTTGATGATACCCCGAAGCTAGGTCTAATGCTGTGAATACCCTGGCCTTCTTCAGTCTCTCCATTTTTGGAACAAACAGAATCGGCGCCCCGTACGGGCTAACCGATAGACGGATAAACCCCGAAGTCAACAAATCCTAGATTTGTTCTTCCAACTCGGCCTACTCTGTGGAAGACAGGTGGTATGGGGGTCGTGTTGGTGGCACAGCGCCGTCCTGTTCCCGAATTCTGATCTCGACCTCTCTCTGAGGTGGTCCACCAGGAGGCAATTTCTCAGGAAAAACATCTTTAAATTCCATAAGAATGTTCTCCAGTTCCTCACGATGTTCTTCCGCTACACGCCCCAATATATCCTGTCGGAACTCCTCTACCATCGCAAAGTCTTTTTGGGGTCCACTTTCACTATCCACCCGGATAGCTCCCATACGTCCCGTTTGTCTGTTTTGGCTCCTCTGTTTAGCATCTCCTATCCGCTTCACCACTGCTAAGAACACTTGCTCGCCATTCTTTAATATCTTGTTTGCATTCCTTGTAGTTATGAATTGTTTCTATCTTGTGGCATCGCTTTGGGTTTGTTGGCATCGACGACCCTGGACTTTGACCGAATTCTTGATCTTGGATCTGAGCAATGATGACGATTGTTCTGATTGACCACGATGGCCCGGGTCTATATCTGGTTGGCCCTGATGGCCCTGAGCATCATCACTGGGTGTCGATGTAGTCTTGATGGCTGTTGCAACCATGGAATGCACCATCCCTCCCGGGGAACGAGCAGACGCCCACGGATGCACCGAAGTAGCAAAGGTCCAAAAAGTTGGACGCTGAAGCATCGCCAAAGACGCGGCAAGTGGGGATAGAGGAACGGGGTGGGAGGGAAGGAAAAAATGATGTAAGACAGCGATCTGACCAATAGGCATCTCTTTGCTCATCCATTTGCCAATTACGGTAGCTGCGTTGTTGCTTCCAAGGAGTAACAATTGTGGAATACTCCAATCGATGAGCGGCTTAGTCAACTGTAACCAATTGATACCCAAAATGATATACACATTATGAAGAAGTGGACTCACAGTCAGATCTAGTTTTGCCGTCGCCATGGCTACCGTGGTGAGGACGTGCGGACACACTCCATAGCTGAGTAGTTTGCACCCGTCCGCTAATTCCAAAACAGTCTCCTCCGGCACTGTCCTCAGTCCGCACTTCAAAACGGCCGACGGTAAAATAAAACACCGTGTAGCTCCACTATCGATTAATGCTTGTATCTTCTTGCCGTAGATTCGTGCGGGCACCATGAGGAGAACTCCGTCGTCTTGCCCCCGTACTGGTCGAGATGGCCCATCTAGTGGATGGATAGCACACCTCGACGCCGACTTCCCTTGTGGTGGATTTACACTCCTTGCTGCACTGTCTGTCTTGGGCATGGTAGATTGGCTTCAGTCACGTCCAAGAAGACTTTGGACCTCCTCTTGCACAGTTTCGCTCTTTTGGGTCACACATGCAATAAGGTGGTCAATGATTCATTGGCTCTGCTGAAGATACACCTAATGTCACCTGCGCCATTGACGACGAAGATTTCTTTCATGTTGGTGACAAGATCGGACCCTCTTGGGTGTAGTGTGGTCATTGGGTTCACTGGCTTGATCCGATATCTCCCGGGTATCTCGGGCAGCTGCAATCGCCATCCGGCGATGAGCTCTTTGTCAAATTCGGCATTCCAACTATTTCTGGTATTGCCGATTCTTGCAATCTTTAGTCGTTGTAGAACCACCCTGCTCTACTCCCACAATAGGCCCAGCTTGTGAAATAAAAACCCTGGTTCCCTGTTGTTACCTTGATTCTTCTTTTTTGTCGTTTTTCTTCTTTTCTTGCATCTTCCTGACCATCACCAGCCATGTGATGGCCGACAGGCCCAAGCTGTCTGACACAAAGCCCCAACTTGGGCTCTACGCATCTCCCTGGCCATGAGAGCCAGAGGCAGCTGGAGGATGTGGTGGCCCGGGCTGCTGGGCTTGACCACCATCCACGGGCACTATTGCGGCTGCCCGTGCCTGTCCTCATCCTCTATGGCCAGCACCACCCCGGCCTGTTCCGGGTGGCCGCTGTGGCTGGCCTCCTGCGCCTCCTCTATTTTGCTGTTGTTGTTGACCTTGAATTCACATGGGACAACTTGTAGTTGTGTGTCTCAATCGTCCACATTGGTAGCATCTGATGCGATTTCCAGTAATTTCCACGATCTCGGCCTCTGCCTTGTCCCACTCGGTTGCTCTGATGCTGTTGGTTGTCTCTACTTTGTTGCCAACCTCCAGATGCTTGTGCTTGTCCATTGTGCGATCGCCCCTACTGAGATGATGATGCACTTGCTCCACGGCTCATGTATAATGCCGTCAGCAACTCCAGGTCGTCGGCGATGCGGATTGTCTGCAACAAATCTTGTGGCTCTCGTTGGGCCACAGGTATCCGCAATGCCAGCAACAGTACCCGGATGAAGCGCTTTGTCATGTCCTCTTCGTCATAGGTAGACAGGCACTGAAGCAAGTATTGAAATTGTGCAACAAATGCATGCACAGTTTTGCCTGCTCGTTGCGCAATGCTCCATAGCTGGGTCCTCGCAGCTTTCTTATGCATTGGGGATTGGTGTAAGGGGCGAATGCCCTTCGAGGCTGGACGGGACTCGGCCCGTTTACCCGTTCGACTCGGGTTCCAGTCGGAGATGAACTTGACGGCAAGTTTTCTTGTTACAGAAGTGTTCCGGTGTTCCCGTTTATATACCCCATGTCCAAGGCAGTCCAAGGGTCATGCCAGAATTGGGTGAGTCACCCAGATTCTGGCATACCCGCCCAGTTTGTAATTTGAACCTCCCCGATTCATGTCCGTTCGTCTCACCGACCCGTGGGTACCCAGCGCCACCCTTTTCCGTATTGACCAATACGGCATTCATCCCCTTTGTCTATTTCATTGTCACCCAGCCCAGTTGCCCTTAGTAAACCCCACTATACAGCACTTCTAAAGAGTCCCTATTGTACAATGCTTAGTGCCTATAATATACAATGTTTCTCCCGTGTTAATATACAAGACAAACCCCTTTCTGTGCTAATGTACATACCCCCTACGGCTCCCCTCACATTCTTCCCCCCCTGCTGCGAAGCGTCCTCGCGAGTCATTCTTCGTCTTTGGATGCTCCGGCAGGTTGGAGTGGTGGTACGCTGCTGGTCGTCCCCTTCATATATTATTTGGCTCAGATCCAACTGCCGCCCCAGGCTGGTTGAGCCCGAACTGGCCACCGGTATCCCTCGGGTGTTGTCGTCTCACCGCCCGTCGCCCTGTTCTCCTTCTCTTCGCTGGTCCACCAGCGCCCTCCTTGATGTAGGGTCCAGTCACCCCCCCAATGGGGCTGGACGATGTCGCGCCACGGGTCGTCATCCCCGCGGCCTCTCGCCACCCGTCGCAACCGCTTGCTTGTAGGCGACCGCGTCCACGTGACGCTCCAGGAGTCTTGCGGCTCCAACTCCCGTTTCTTGGGTTTTGCTGCGGGTTGCCACTCGGACTGGTCTCGAATGGTTGTGCCCGACTCGTCGCTGGCCGCCGCCGCCCAGCCGCGCCCCCTCATCATAGGCGGGACGTCCTGGCCGATGTCCAGCTCCTCGCCGCTATCGGAACCATCACCGGAACCCCAGTTTACAGGGCTGTCCGGGCGTGGCCGGTTCACCAGCCCCAAATGGCGGCGCAGCTATTCCGCCGTATTGCGCCTGTGGATGCGCCTGTAAATCTCGACCCAGTCCTCGGTACCGTGCGCCATCTTGTCTTGGACGGGAGCAGCGAGGTGACGGGCTGCTGGCTCGGGGTGGTCGAGGGTGGCGGTCAGTAGTAGGGCGGTAGCCAACACTCCCGTAAGTCCTATAAATAGGGCCATACTGTTCAGGACCCTTCCACTTCGTCGCACCCTGTCACTGGGAAGCGCGGCAGTCCTTGCCGTGCATATTTCTATCACCGCCTCCTCGCCTGACGGATCAGGCGGCGCCGGCTCGCAGTTGACGCCTTGACCCTCCACTGACGTCCTTCGATCCGTCGCGCCGGACCGCCGCACGACCACCGTAATACGTCTCCTGAGGCGTCTCCTTGCACGCCGTTTCATCGCCCGGTCCTGTCCCATCTTCGTGGCGAGCATGTTTCCTTGTGGTACAGCCCTTGCCTTGACGCCCGGCGCCCTGGCCGTGACGTCCGTGAAGTTGCCACCGGGGCCGCCGTTCTCGTCCAGTTGGTCGGCTGCACCCTGCGGAGTCGTCACCTTTGCTTCGACGTCTTCCACCGCCACGTTGTTGCTCGGGCAGTTGGTGACGTCTTTGTCATTCTGGTCCCCTTCTCTCCTCGTTTTGCAGCCGTCACGGTTACCAATTCCAACAGCCTTGCCTTGGTCATTATCGGTGATGCAGACGTCCTTGACGTTCACGCAGTTGGTGACGTCTTCGCTCCTTGTTTTACAGTCGTCACGGTCGCCATTTCCTGCGGCCTTGCCTTGGTCGTTTTCGGTGATGCTGACGTCCTTGACGTCCGCGTAGTTGGTGACGACTTTGCTCCTTGTCTGGTGGTTATCCCGGTTGCCAGTTCCAACGGCTGTCTCTTGGTCGGCTTCGGTGTTGTAGATGTCGCCGGTGTGTCCCTTGGCGGTTATGCTGATGTCCCAGCCCCTTGGAGCTGTCGGCGCTGTGTTTGCCTCGCTGCAACTTCCCTCCTATTCCGTTCTTTCTTTGTTGGTATCCTTGTAGCAATCCTCGCCACACGGGTCACCGTCCAAACCCATCCGATGTCGAGCGCACCGCTTCAGCCGTTCAGTTGGGTCGAAATCCACATCCAGCCGCTTGAGTGTGGTGTCATCCAACGGGGTGACGTCCTCGGTACCAGCTTCGTTGTCTCCCTCTTCACTCAGCGCCCCCTTGCTTCCGGCTTGTGCGAGTTCGTCAGGTAGTTTCTCTCAAGGCACCTGGTGGACGGGCCACACCCTCTCGTCGTCCACAACAATGGCGTGTTCGTCCCATTCGAATCTTGGTCGGGCCTCGAGCAGCCACGGGATGCCCAGGATGGCATCGAAGTGGCACAAATTCATTTCGGTAGCCTCCACCTTGGTGATGGATGGGCCCAGCTCGATTGTGAGACCTTTTCGAATTGGGCACCTGCCTCGAGTCGTCCCGTCTGCCAGACAGATTGTCGTCGAGTTCTCTGCACCCCCCGCACTTGGCAATCCCTCGAGGAAGGCACGGTTGATGAAGTTCATAGTTGCCCCAGTGTCAATTAAAGCGAGTCCCGGTCTTCCTTGTATCTTGACTTCAAAACATGGCAGCGTCGTTGTAACCTTTGTTCGGCTGCTGATGTTACCGCAGTAGTTGTCGTCTGGCGTCTCGAGTTCAGCGAATTCTAGGTTGGTCACCGTGTGACGCCTCTCGCCACCATGACGTTTGTCATCTCTTGGTGCCACTTTGTGTTCGCCGGGTCGCCATTTCGTGGCGCAATTCTTGGCCACGTGCCCATAACCCCTGCAACGATGACACTGAATCTCCTGGGGTCGTCCATTCTGTATGTTATCCACCTCCATCGGCGTAGGTCCCGCTCGAGGCATGGGACGTGCTATGGGCCGTTGTACTGGTGCGCCAACTTGGCTTCTTGTGGTCCCGTTGATCCTGAAGAGAATGTCATCTGCCCGCAGTGCATGTCATTGACTCATTGCTTGTTGAAGGTTTTGTGGGTTGGCTCTTTCGACGTCCAGTCGTACCGCCGCTTTTAATCCGCGCTTGAATCTGTCAAGGCACTCGTCGTCACTGATCCCTTTGATGTGCGTCTTGAGATCCATAAACTTTCCAGTGTAGTCCTCTACACTAGTCTTCTGGACGAGCCTCGCCAGTTCGTCACGTGCCTTCTGCCGGTCGTTGGTCGCCCCAAACTGTTCCTCAGCCGCTTGAACAAATTCTTGCCACGTTTGGATAGCTCCCACTCCATGTGCTTCCACTAGGTTTTGCCACCACAGGGCAGCTGCTCCTCGGAACTGACTGGCCGCAAACTCCACGCAGTACGCCTCGTCTTGGACGTGCATCAGGCATAGATATTGTTTGACTTGAAATGCCCATTGTGTGAAGGTTCCCTGACGTGCGCCTTCGTATGTCGGTGGTTTGGTTGGCTTGACAGTCAGCAGGGCTGGCCGCTCCGGCTGCGGTCGTGTCCTGGCATCGGCCAGCGATGCGGCAGCTGCTACTGCCTCATCCAACTGGTTCTGGATTCGTTGGTTTATCTCGTTTTGTTGCACTTCCACATGTCGCGCCAGCTGATTCCACCTGTCGCCCAGTACTTGCTCGATGGCCGCTTGTAGTTGGTCAGGCAAAGCTTGTGACGGGCTTGGGGACCGGCTGTGTACACTCTCCGGTTGGCTCATGTTGTTTGGTTCTGTCTTGAGGTTCCCCTTCTTGGTTTTTCCTTACGGGTCAGTCGTCGACCGACGTTTCTGTGTCGTTTCGCGCCTCGGGTCGTCACCCGATGCTCCGGCGCTCCCTTTCTCCGGTTCTTGGCTCCTTACGGTTGTCACAATTGGGCAGCCCGCATCACTGACGTCTCTCCTGACGAGCAGCTCCTGACGCCTATACCCTTGTTCTTGAAACTTCTCTTCCCTCCGCTTTTCTTGATTCGCCCTCGGGGCAGGCCTTTACGGGTGACGTCTCCGCGACGTCCAACCTTCGTTGCCCTCGGGGCGGCCTCTTCGCTGTCGCACTCTGGCGCACAGCGGAACGAGCCCTGGTGCCCTCGGGGCAGGCCTTGCGGCTGACGTCTTCGTGACGTCCAGCCCTCGTGCCCTCGGGGCGGCCTCTTCGCTGTCGCACTCCGGCGCACAACGGTACTCGTCCACTCTCTTCTTCCAGGCCTCGCGCGCAGCTGACGACTTCCCGACGTCCGGCTGTGCCGCCCTTCAAGGGAATCCCAGCTCTCCTTGTGCCTTGGTGTCCCGCCGCCTCAGGTCGTGGGTCGGTCAGCACGAAGCGCCACCTCCTTGGGCACTCCGCTGGCTCCGAAACCAGTTGTAAGGGGCGAATGCCCTTCGAGGCTAGACGGGACTCGGCCCGTTTACCCGTTCGACTTGGGTTCCAGTCGGAGATGAACTTGACGGTAAGTTTTCTGGTTATAGAAGTGTTCCGGTGTTCCCGTTTATATACCCCATGTCCAAGGCAGCCCAAGGGTCATGCCAGAATTGGGTGAGTCACCCAGATTCTGGCATACCCGCCCAGTTTGTAATTTGAACCTCCCCAATTCATGTCCGTTCGTCTCACCGACCCGTGGGTACCCAGCGCCACCCTTTTCCGTATTGACCAATATGGCATTCATCCCCTTTGTCTATTTCATTATCACCCAGCCCAGTTGCCCTTAGTAAACCCCACTATACAGCACTTCTAAAGAGTCCCTATTGTACAATGCTTAGTGCCTATAATATACAATGTTTCTCCCATGTTAATATACAAGACAAACCCCTTTCTGTGCTAATGTACATACCC
>CAJHUC010001978.1:0-24305 GCA_905146915.1 Ostreobium quekettii
TCATGAGTGATGGCCATATGTCCACTGTCCGAGGACAATGGATCGCATTGATATAGTTGCCAAGGACAGTGAAGGTGATCCGGGATGCCGATTTGGACACTATGCGGGACCCACGTTTTCTTCCAATCTAGAGGTTCTCAGTACTCTTACATTCTGGTAGTATGCACTATCTAGCCTAGATTGGAGGGCCAAGGACACCCTAAAAGGGAGGGTAAACGCCCAGTCGTTGGATCAACCCATGGAACAGGAGGTGACAGTGGGATAGGCAGCCACAATGCAATCGGTGGAGAACCACACTTGAACACTAGTTTTAATAAAATGAAAGAAGAGTGGCGAGTATGAGACCATGTGCACCAGACAAGCCAGCTAGGCTACCCAAGTCTAAATTGGCTTCTCAGAGGGTTCTAGTATCACACAAGCAATTTGCCCATATTCTTACCCAGAATTAGCAAACGCTTGCTTTTTTGCAAGTATCAAACCAGCGGACGATAAGGTAGAATCTCTTGACAATCAGAACAAAGGGATGACGACTCTCTAGTGCAAGAAATTAATATGGGAACAAGGTCCAAAACGTCAAGAGGATTTTTAAGATAGTGCAAGACCAAAGGTAGACTATTCTGAACAAGTTGTTAGTAGAATAGAGAGACAAATTGACAGAAATCTTGAAGCAATATCAGTATGTTTTCCCCAATGCACTACCCAAGGGAGCACCACCAGAAAGAGCAGTGCAACAAAGATTGAGCTAATATATGGAGCGGTTCCCCAGGCGAAGCCTCCATATAGGCTAGGCCAAAAAGAACAGAATGAACTGGAAATGCAGATTCGCAACCTGCTAGACTAGGGATTCATTCGTCTGTTTACATCTCCATGGGGTGCACCAATTCTGTTTGTCCATAAGAAAGATGGAAGGTGGCGTATGTGCATTGACTAGTGAGCACTTAATAACAATCAAGGATCGATTCTTGATTTGTTGGTGCAGGATTGGAAGCATGGTGGTCAGGCGCCTGCCGCACTCTTGGTGGGCCAACAGCTCGCCCCGGGTCGCAGATCCCCGATCGTCACATGCGGGATCGTGCGCGCACTCTGCCTCGGGTTAGAACACTCAGACGCTTGGCACAACACAACCAACGTTGGTTTGCTCGGGGGCACACTCGTGCAATGCAATGGAACTTACATGGTTGGAGGGTTGGAGGTTCAACTGGGCAAGAGGGGTCGCAGCCTTTACATCCGTTGGCCTGACACCTCACTGTATCGGTACTGCATCGTCACCGTATCTCCCATATCCACCATACTATATCGATAACTACAATATGCCCCAAAATGTAGCAGGCAGCTGCTATGCAGCCACAGTTGTCTGACAAGTAGATAACCTTTTCTTAACCGTTCCGATATAGTTTCGATTCTCACACCATATGTTCATTTAATCCGTTAACCCCTAATGACTGCCCATTTATACAATAGACCTCCCTCCCTCCCGTCTCCTCCTCCCCTCTTCTGGCCTTTTGGCTGTTCTGTCTACCCCTTCCTTCTGGTCTTACGTACCCTCTAGCCATAGGTGGCACCGTGGTTCTTTTTGGGGGGGGCATGGTGTGGTTGCTGGTGTCAAACCAGAGGACAAGAATATAGATCTAGTGTTTGGTACACAAGTGAGAACCAGTACTATTATATGAGTACAAGGTCAACCACATGTTAAAACCCAAACAAAGGTGTCAAAGCAGCGATAGTTACTCATTGCCAAATGTATAGAATGACTCAGTAAATATAACAAACAAGTGTACTTGGTAGTAGTGAGGGGATCATCGAGCCATACAGGGTTACAAACATAGGTGCAGCAAAAGCATTAGTGCAGGAGGTTATGTAACATCAAGCTATCCAAAGAAGGCCTAAAGAAAGACTTTGTTTCTGTCAAGGAACATCAAGAGGAAGTTGTCAAATGGGTGTGATTAGTAGAATCAGCAACAATTGTGGGAGATTTTGATACAGTTTTATCGCCCACCTAAATGGCAAGTGGAGCTAGAGATTAGAGAGGAACCAGAAGTAGCTCCACCCAGTAGACCATCATATAGGTTATCGCCTAAGGAATAGGAAGAATTGCAAATACAGATACAGGATCTATAGGAACAAGGTTTCATCCGACCTTCGGTCAGTCCTTATGGTGCTTCTATATTATTCGTGCCCAAGAAAAATGGTCGCTGCAAGATGTGTGTGGACTACAGGGCACTAAATAAACAAACGATCAAGGATAAGTTTCCTCTCCCTAGAATAGATGAGCTGCTGGAATGATTAGGTAGTGCTAGTATCTTCACTGCGTTAAACCTGGCATCAGGCTATCATCAAATTGGAGTAGCTGAGGGGTCGATTGAGCGGACCACATTTCGTGCTACTCAGGGTCATTACAAATTTTTAGTTATGCTGTTTGGACTCACTAACTCACCTAGTGTGTTTTAGCGGTTGATGAACAAACTGTTTGAAAAGGAATTTAGGATGTTTGTTTTGGTGTATTTGGACGATATTTTGATATTTTCTAGAAGCGTGCAGGGACATTGGGGATAGAGGTGGCCACCCGGATCCGTTAATAGCGGACAGAGGTTAATTTCCGTTAATTTTCCGTTAATGAACGGAAAATAACGAAAAAAGATAAAAATTAACCAAAAATTAACGGATTTTTGGATTTTTTGGGGATTTTTGGGTTTTAGTCATACTTATAGTTTATGGAATTCGCTATTAGAGAGTATGTTTGTATTTTATTTCAACCTATGCATACTAGATTTTCAACTAGCCACAGTTGTTGTGATTTTTTGGGGTTTTTTTCGATTTTTTAGATTTTTTTCATTTTTTCTGAATTTTTCTCCCTTTTTCTTTAACGGAATTTAACGGACAGCTGATAAAAATTAACGAATAAAATTTAACGGACCGGATGGCATCTTTGAGTGGCCCTCTCTAATTGGGGATACCTCCAAATGGTGTTAGAATGACTGCGGGAATGCAAATTGTATGGGCGTTTGCATAAGTGTAGCTTCCTCAAGGATAATGTACAATATTTGGGATTTGATGTCTTAGTTAAAGGGATTAGGCCATCATACAACAAAATAAAAACTATCTTTGAGTGGCCCACACTGCAATCCCCAAAGGATGTCCCATTATTTATAGGTTTGTGCAATTTTTATAAGAGATTTATATGGGGATTCTCCAACATAGCATAGCCTATGATAGAGTTGACAAAGCAAAAGGTTCCGTGGTGCTAGGAGGAGCCTCAAGAGAAAGCATTTGCATAGTTGAAGGTTCCAATGTCTACAACTCCAATTTCGATTTTCCCAAATTTTGATAGACATTTTGTTTTAACCATGGATGCCAATTTGGTGGTAGTAGGTGGCATATTCTAGTAGGATCATGGAAGAGGGTTGCTACCGATCGCCTACAGCCCTAAAAAGCTCAATGCAGCAGAAATAAGATATTCAGCATAGGAGAGAGAACTACTTGGGATTGTTTAGGCCATCAGTCAGTGGTGCCATTATTTACAAGGCAAGCGATTTGTTGTGCAGACTGATCATAGTAGCCTAAGATATCTACTAAATCAAGCATCCATCCACAGGAGGATCTGGAAATGGATTGGCATTCTTCAAAGTTATGATATTGAAATTCAGCACATACCAGGAAATAAAAACCCTGCAAATCCACTGACATGGCAGCATCAACAAGAGAGTGACAGGTTGAACATTACTACAAAGGCTAAGGAAGAGAAACTATTCCATAAGCTTTATATCAGTTTAGATGCTAAAGACGAAGACATCCAATGGGCCTTGGATAGAGTGTTCTAGCAACAACATCAGACATCATTAGTGCAGTTATTGGCAATTATTTTATCATCATTTTTAGTTTCAGTAGAAGACCTAGTAGCAATTCCAGAAGACCCAGCAGCAATTCCAAAAGACCTCAGTGTGACACAGTTATGCATCATTTAGTCAGCAGTCCAAGTGTCAAGCAATCTACATCAGCAATTGCAGTCAGCGTTGGAACAGGAGACTCCCTATGCAAACATCATCGGCGAGATCGATCAAGCCCCATTGACACGACAGGAGGCTAGACAAGGAATAGAGGTCTACTGCATCAAGAACCATTTATTGATCATTCATCAGCCAGATTGGGATGATGAGGATTAGTATTGGAAGATCGTCATGCCAGATGACCAGAACCTCAAGTCCAAGATTCTTAAAGAATTTCACATTGTATCATATGTCGGACATCCAGGATATCACCGGACCTTGAAGACAACACGCCATATTTTCTACTGGTGAGGCATGGTGGCTAACGTCAGAAGCTTCATCCTAGTGTGCATTATCTGTCAACGGGAAAAAGGGGAGCATCAAGTATAATATGGAGAATTGCAACCCTTGCCTGTACCAGAGAAAAAGTGGTCTAAGGTAATGTTAGATTTTATTGTGAAGCTTCCAGAGACCAAAAAAGAGAATGACAATATATTGGTTGTAGTGGATAGAACCACAAAATTGGCACATCTAATACCTTGCCGTGAGTAGATCTCTGCATACCAGATAGTTGTGTTGTATTGGGAGAATGTTGAGAAGCTTCATGGGTTGCCTCAGAGTTTGAACAGTGACCGAGACAAACGCTTTGAGAGTGCATTTTAGCAAGTGCTTTGGCGTATTATGGGTATACAACTGTGGATGAGCATAACTTATCATCCGCAATCATAAGGGCAAGTAGGGAGAACGAATGCAGTTTTGGAACAAACGTTGAGGTGCTTTATTCGTAAACTGAACGATTCATATGAATGGGATGAATTAATTCCTTTGGTAAAATTCTGTATAAATAGCCAGCTTAATAGAAGCACCGGGTTCACATTGTTTTATTTAAATTATGGATGTTATCCAGTGATACCATAGTGCACCAAGCCTTTTGTAAAGCATAGGACAACCTCCGCACTGCATAGAAGGCCTATAAGAGGAAACACGATTGCCATTGCCCCCAAGCCCAATTTGATGTGGGGCAATCCGTCTTGTTATCTACGAAGCATCTTCGAGCCCATGGAATATTGCACAAGCTACAACGATGCTTCATCAGCCCGTTTTGAGTTGTGGAGCGAGTGGGTAAGCTGGCCTATAAGCTTCAACTGCCAGAAGATTGAAAGATATATCATGCCTTCCACATCTCCCTTTTGAAGCCTTGGCAGCATAGACAATGGACACAAGAGGAAGCAACGTCCGAAGTTGAGCTGCAGGCAGATGATGCAAACAATGGTCAAGATTTGAAGGTTGAGAAATTGTTGCAATAGAGGCGGGTTAGCATAGACAAGAAATAGACTTGGGAATTCTTAGTTTTGTGGTAGGGTTAGCCACTAGAGGACAACACATGGGTAGTGGCAGAGAGTTTGGGACCTCGAGAGAGACTATAGGAAATGATTGAGAGAGATTGCCCTATACAGGATTCTGGGAGTGGATTGGGATTATGAGTGGGAACATGAACATGATTTTGAGACTGGAAAGGATAGTAAAATTTGGGTCGAAAATTTTTAGGGGGGGAGTAGTTGTCAAGTTCTTGTTGCTAATATATTGGGCATATACCCCCTCTATTCTTTATTCTATTATCGAGCATAGTGAGGCCCATCGCCAAAGTTGGGGAGGCCGTATGTGGAGCGAAGTGAAGCAAACCGGATCGGCTTCAACATAGGGGCCTCACAGAGCGAGCCAAAATTGTGGGGACACATCATAGATACCGGATCAACATGGGAGATATGGTTACGATGCATATCGGATATGGTAGACATACCGGACGCATACATGTATTGTGGTTGAGATTGTAGAGATGCTCTCTTTCTTGTCCACTCCAACCCCCCGGCTTGCCCATCCCCGTTCGGTCTTGAGCCTATGACGAACGCACAAACCGTTACCCACCGGTGCAACCTAACGAGCGCTAAGAGCCAGCCCGGCTCACCGCGGGAGGTGGACCCACGCGCTTCCTATCCGTAATGAGGTCCCAACTGGGACCCTGCCTTGGGAGCCAACGAGGACCTCACATTGTTTATTAACCGCTAAAACACATCAAATGCATTAGTGAATCCAAACAACATAAATAAAAAATCGTAGTGACCCCGGGTGGTGCAGAATGCGGTCCGCTCAATCGACCCCTCAGCTACTCCAATCTGATGATAGCTCGATGCCAAGTCTAAAGCGGTGAAGATACTAGCACTACCTAATCTTTTCAACAACTTGTCTATTCTAGGGAGAGCAAACTTCTTCTTGATAGTTTGTTTATTCAGTGCCTTGTAGTCCACACACATCCTTTAGCAACCATTTTTCTTGGGCACGAATAACACAGGAGCGCCGTAAGGACTGACTGAAGCTCAGATGAAACCTTGGTTCAATAGATTTTGTATCTTTATTTGCAATTCTTTTTGTTCCTTAGGCGATAACCTATATGATGGTCTGCTGGGTGGAGGTGCTCCTGGTTCCTCTTTGATCTTGAGCCCCACTTGCCGTTTAGGTGGGCGACCAACCAGAAGTTTCTCAGGAAATATGTCTTGAAACTCTGTCAAAATCTCCTGCAATTGTTGCTGATTCTGCTGATCCACCTATTTGACAACTTCCTCTTGATGTTCCTTGATAGAAGTAAAATCTTTCCTCAGGCCTTCTTTGGATAGCTTAATGTTACATAACCTCCCACACTGACGCTTTTGCTACACCTGCGTATGTAACCCTGTATGGTTTAATGATCTCATCATTACTGCCAAGTACACTTGTTCGCCACAATTATTGAGTCGTTCCATATATTTGGCAGTGAGTAACTATCACTGCTTTGACGCCTTTGTCTGGGTTTTAATATGTGGTTGACTTTGTACTCGTATAATAGTACTGGTTCTCGCTAGTGTACCAAGCACTGGATCTGTAGTCTTGTCCTCTGGTTTGACACCAGCAACTGCACCATAGCCCCCCGAAGAAGAAGCATAGTGCCACCTGTTGCTAGAGGGTATATAAGATCAGAAGGGAGGGGTAGATAGAATAGTCGAAAGGCCAAAAGAGGGTAGGAGATGGGGGGAGGGAGGTCGAAATGACTAAGTGTACGAATCTGATATACTATCTAGTTGTGATCCATCCACTAACCCACAATGGCAGTGGTGGGTGTCTCGTGTGGGAAAACAACACTAGGCATACCCCAATCAATCAACGGGTTCACCTGAGACAACCAGGTCATCCCCAGAATCACATCAACATTTTGTAACAAAGGGCATATTGTCAGATCATACTTCCCAGTATTCAAGGCCACCGTTGCAGAACACATGGAGCCTTCCCTTGAGATAAAATCTTCTCACCATCAACTAACTCTAGAAGGTTGTTCTCATGCGCAGTAAAACACCCAATCGAGTGACTGCAGATGGATTGATAAAACACCCAGAAGCCCCACTATCCACTAATACTTGTGCAGTCTTCCCATAAATTTGAATAGATACAAATAAAAGAAGCCCATCTTCAACATCCCCAAAAGGTTTTCTTGTTGTAGTTTAATACTGCATAGCAATACAGGAAGCCGGCAATTGATCATGTGATGATCGAATTGAGACTCCCATTCTTGACCTGTTTCCCTGCAAGTAGCTAGTTGCCAGTAAGAAGGTAGTTCAGGCATGTCTTTGTTGTACTCGGTCCCACCATAAAGTTTCACCAAAGTCTTCAACTTGGACACTATCTATCACCTGATCTGCACTTGGAGTCATCGATAATGTTGTCAGTTATGATGGGCTTTTTGTAACTCTTGCAGTTGTTGACATAGTGGATGTTTTTATGATCGTGCTCCATTGCAATCTTCCTATCAACACCTATCAATCTGTTGCTCCGGTTGCCTTAGCCACTTTGTTGTTGATGTTGCCTATCATAACCACCTCTATTCTGACCTTGCGCTTAACCTCCCTAAGGGCGTTCTGACTGTGATTGTTCTTGCATCCGATTGACAGGGGTCCACCATCACATCACTAGTTGCGGACCCGTGGCCCATCACATTTTGAGGGGCTGTGGCCCCGCGGTCCACCATCGTAGGGGGCACGGACGTGCGCCTAGTGTGCCACATTAACCCCTCATGAATCATCCATCGCACATGGCCCTTGGACGCTCCCCTGGCTGTCTGGGTTATTCACGCCACTCATCTATGCATTTTGGGAACCAGCAGGCATGGTTGGCTCCCACTCCATGGCACTTATGCAACACTCCCAATAGTCCAGAAAGACAATCCCAACTACGCACAACTCGGTGCAACTTTGCAGATCGATTCACACTTGCCCAATCTCATATAGCACCTATGCCAATCCTTGCAATCGTCATTGTGCAGGAAGTTTGCCACATCCTGCACTGGGTTGAAATCCACTCTCTGCCCTTTGCTCCAGCGCTTTGACCTCTGTACCATGTCCTCTTAGCTTTAAAACCAACTTGTGAGGTCCTCATTGGCTCCCAAGGCGGGGCCCCATATTGTATAATGGGCAGTCATTAGGGGTTAACGGGTTGAATGGACATACGTTTTGTGAATCGAAACTATATCAGAATTGGTTAAGAAAAGGTTGTCTGCTTGTCTGCAACCGCAAAATGGCCATAGGCCACATATCATAGATAATAATATAGTATGAGAGATGCAAAAGATACGGTGACAATGCAGTATCGATACGATGAGGTGTCCGGCCAATGGATATAAGGTCATAAACCCTTTTGCCCAGTGAACCTCCAACCCTCCAACCGTGTAATAGCTGATTGCGTGAGTGTGTCCCTAAGCCAGCCAATGTTGGTTGCACTATGCCAAGTATCCGAGTGTCCTGACCCGAGGCAGAATGCGCACATGATCCTGCGTGCGGCGATTAGGGGATCTGCGACTCGGGGCAAACTGTTGGCCCACCAAGGGCGCAAGAGGTGCCTGAACGCCTTGCTTTTAATCTTGCACCGACACCCCAATTGGGACCTCGTTGCATGTAGGAAGCGCGTGGGTCCACCTCTTATGGTGAGCCGGGCTGGCTCTTGGCACTCATTAGGCTGCGCCGGTAGTAGCGGGATTGTGCGTTCAGCATGGGCATGGGACCAAATGGGGATGGGCAAGCCGGGGAGCTGGAGCAGATAGGAAAGAGAGTATCTCTACAATCTCAACCATAATATATGTATGCGTCAGGTATGTTCACCATATCCGATATGCATCAAAACTATATCTCCCATATCTCCCGTATCAATCCAATATGTTATGACCTATTTTGGTTGAGTGTCTCCTAGTTAGGTTATGACATATAGTTGCATTAGTTTGTTAGATAGGCCGGGATTTAAGGATACAATCTAGTGGGTTAGATTGTTCCCATTTGATTAAGATTAAGAGGTTTCATTATGCTACGATTATAAGTGAGGTCATGCTTCCAATATAACGCTTCTTTTCCCGCTTCACAGTCTCTGCGCAACCCCCTCCGTGGAAAGCGCATCCTGGGTGGCACCCTTTGAGGGGCGCCCAACATTTGGTTTTGGAGCCTTTGGTGTGCGGCGGCTTCTCCTCTTGGACCCCAAGAATCTTCGCCATCGGTCGATCCCCTTGGAATTGGCGGTCTCCATTCGGCGCCAAGCCGAACCATCCAAGGTGCAGCGCCTTGGAGGCGCATTGGAGTGAATTGCTGGGCGCATCAACGCTCAATCAAGGCGCGCAAGGTGGCCAAGGGCTGCGCGCGATGGGCGCGAGCTTTTGGAGAGCCGGCTGATCAATTCTGGACCACGCCATCATGTTGGGAGGCGGGAGAATCGGCGGAGCCGGCGAGTGGCCGGTCGGTACGGTTGAATCGAGGGCGCATCGGGCGCAGCGAGCGGCCGGGAAGCTGTGTGGCGGCCGGGCAGAGCTTGGCGTACTGGTCGGAGCCGAGCCAATGCGACTCGGGTGGAGCACCACGCCGCCAAGCCGGCAGAGGGTGGCGGGTCACAGGGAACGGCTTGGAGCAGGGTGAGCCGGGGTGCAGTGCCCTGGAGTGGGTGACTCACCCAGTGCGGACCGGGTGATGCGGATTCGGGTGCACAGAGGGGCAGTGCGTGCTGTGTCAGCCTCCCATGATGTGTGGGAGGGGCGCAGTGAAGTGAATTGCCAGTACAGTGGCTTGGCCGGTGTGACAGAAAGCGCGCAATATGAGAATCTAGTGTTGGGGCCTCCCGTGCCCGGTTACGTGAGGGTGGAGTGACACGGCCGAACGGTGGGGCTTCCCCGCAGCCTGTGTCGTACGACTGCACCCCGGACTGCACCCGGGTGCCACAATACTGCGGTGCAGGCGGGCTGTAGGGCAACCAGGAGGTCGCTATTGCGTACCCCCCCTGGGTGCGCAATACTGTGCAGTTCTGCACAGTGGGTGACCAATGGAACGGCCCGGGGAGTCGATAGGCATGCCTGGGGGAGCGAGTTACACCCCCCAGGTGGTGGAGAGTATACAACAACTGCAAGTGGAGCTTTTGATCATCTTCCTAGATCTGACGAGTACTGCCTAGGCATGCCCAGCGAATTCACCCCCCAGGTGGCGGAGAGCACGCAGCTACCACCAGTGGACCTTCTTACCATCTTCCTAGACCTGAGGCGCACTACCGCTACCGAACAGTAGGGCACCCCCGTGCCAGGTCGAGTTTATGGGCTCAATAGGGTGCCAGAGCATAGAGCTAGATTATAGAGGGCAGTAGGGTGCCAATGCACCAGCCCCAGTTTTATAGCGGTAGTCACTGAGTGTGTCTAGAGGGCGTACATAGGCGCCAGGGCCACCTAGAGCCCCTGAGCTTTTTGCCCAGTGAAATATATGTGGACGAGCTAGGGGGTAGCCTTTTTGAACCTGACCCCCGCCTAGGAGGGCAAGGGGCCACCAGGTTGAAGCCGGCGGGGCAGCAGAGAAGATAAAAGTCCTCAGGAACGGGATAGGGGGGATTAGCCCTTAGCTCTGTCCTATAGCGGGTATCCTAAGAAGGGAGGTGAACCTAATCCAATTCTTGGAGGAACCTGAGTCACACATTGTGTCCACCCAAACCTGTTGATCCCAGAGGGGGGAGGGTAGGTGTGATGTTGGCTCTGGGATATCTAAGGGCAAGAACTGACTTAGACACCGAACGTTACCAGGTGGGAACGGTCACAGTGACTTAGTACCCTAGCCCGCAAGGAGCCTGGTGGGGAAGCCCTGTTTTATTATTGACTGCCAAGCCAATTGGGCGTCAGTAGCTACCCCTGCCCGGGCAAGGGCCACAGGGTGCCAAAAGCCTGGGGGTTGAGCCCAGGGGCGTGGGTCCACACCCTGAGTCAGCTGGGGGTAGTTGGAGTTGTTTTGGTAGGGACTACGTCAGCCTATCATTGACTAATTGAGTGGTACTGACACACTAGGACTACCGGCTACCTTAGTAGGATAGTGCAGCTGAGTGCCAGTGGATTGTCAGTGCTGAGCATGATTTAGGTTGTATTGTTGATCCAGTAGTAGAGTCACTGTCTATTAAGTGACGTCTGGGGACCTTGTCTGTCAGTCTGTGGGATCTCTCTATGGGAGTTGATAGGGGGAACCTCTGCTCATTTTTCTGTGATAGTAGGGGGTACCTCTGCTCATTTTTGTACATAGATAGGGGGGGAACCTTTGCCCATTTTTCTGCAACGGTAGGGGAACCTCTGCCCACTTTTCTCTGATAGAAAGGTGAATCCCTGTACCATGTCTGGGCCTAAGGGAATGGACATGAACGGTGCGGGCGATGAGAGTGTGCCTACACCAGTTAGGCCGTCAGTTGTCCAAGAGCCAGAGGATAGGCTCATCTCTGCAGAGACTCTAACCATTCCTGTAGGAGCTAGTGGGGTGTTAGTTCTACACCTCCATAGGCATGAGCATCCTGCCAGGACGGTGGATGAAGAGGCCCGTGTTGTGGTGGAGCGATTGGCTACCCAGCACGGAGAGCTATTCTCCTATCTCCATGGGGAAATTCGACAACTACAAGAAATTGTTGTAAAAAGCAGTTCTCGACAGACATGGTGCAGTGGGTGGAAGTTGCACGAGGAGTGATGATAAATCAAGGATAGGGGCTGACGTCCTTGAGGGAGGATCTACAAATGGTCCATAGAGAGGCTGTTGCTGCCAGGGAGGAGGCAGCCATAGTGAGAACGGAACTAAGGGATGGTCTAACTGATGTACGATGTTCCCTGGAAAATATTCACCAGTGACTCAAGGAGGAATTGCGGCACCTGAGTCTGGAAACCAATAAAAGGGCCCACAATTGGGCCACCAACTTTACCACACTACAGGGTAGGTTGGATAAAGAGACTCAGGCTTGGGGCACCAAATTGGAGGCTCTTGAGTCGAAATACAGGGAAGAAAGGATCCGCCTCCAGATATCCTTGGAAGAAATTTCGGACAGTCAGGCTGTGCTGGTGAATACAGTTTTAGCCATACAAATACACTTTGGATAAAGTAGTGAGTCTGAGGTGGAGGAGAGTGAAGTAGAACTCCCTCCTAGGTCGGAATTGTTTCCCCAGGATACCGTTCCATCTAGGATAGGTCCCTCCCCACTGCCTAGAGTTGGCAGTGTTTGCAATTCAGCAACCTCACCAGCAGTGGGGAACATTGATCCTAAGGGTAAGGGAAGTGCCCCTAGGATATCGCCGGATCCCAAACTGCTTGTGGATTGGATGACTGGTGGTGGGTCTGCATATGTGGAAGACTCGCAGTCTGTCCCACACACCAGGTTTATATCCAGCGTGCCGGGGACTGGTGGAACAACCAGTCATGATGCAGAACCTAGTGGAAGTACGTCGACAAGAGCGGTTGGTGTTGGGCAAATGAAACTGGGGATACCCCACCCCGCTATGCATGAGGTTGGCGCCCAGGGGCACGAGTTTGGCTGTCGTATATGGAGAGGTATATGTGCCTGATGCGCTATAACCCTGTGGACTATACTAATGTGGTGGCCATGCCATGAGAGTCGATGGCGCCACTAGTTCATGGGTCAATACTGCTCTGTTGGCTATTGAGAGAGGTCAGCAACCCAAATTTGCAAACTGGGCCAGCTTCCAGGCTGCGTTCATAATGGCCTTTGAACCGGTAATGGAAACCGAAGAGGCTCGAAAACAATTGAGAGCCCTTCGCCAAACCGGTTGAGTGTTAGCTTACATACAGAAATTTCAAAAACTGCAGTGTTGTTTGCCCGGTATGAATGCCGAAGAAGCGTTCAGCGCCTTTCTGTCAAGTCTGAAACCCCCATTTGTAGGAGCACATAGGGGCACATGTGCAAGGGGATCTGGAGGCGGCAAAACAAATGGCCCTACGAATGGACATGTTCTGAGGGGGTATTGATCAGAGGAAGGGCCAGCAGCAGAAGGGGCAAGGTGGACAAAAGAAGAAGCAGAACATCCACTTTGTTAAGGCTCAGCAGTCAGCCGGGCCTAGCCAGGTTAATACCGTGCAGGGACAACAGCAGTCCCAGTAGCATAAGGGCAAAAGGGCAAAGGCCAGAAGGGTTAAAAGAAAGGCGGAGGTAACCCGGGGGAACAAGGTGGCCACAGTCCAATGAAATGCTTTTGTGTATGGGGGAAGTCACCCCTTCACCAAACGCAACATTTGGATTGAAATGCACAAGAAGTGCGGCATCAAACCACCGGGAAACCAGTGACCTAGCCCCCTTTGCCCATACAATCGGTTGACTAGGCTGGTCAGTCTGTACTGCTTAAGGGAGTTGCAAAAGGGACCAAATAAAGGGAAATTTTGAAAGAGGGATTTGTAAAAAGAAAAAGGGTTCTCACCTCCCAAAACTTGTGGATCGACAATAGCAAGTGTTGGTTTCCAAACCTCCAGTGGCAGGTATGGGGCTGGGGCTTACCCTTTGGAAACAAGAGGTTTAGGGGGATGACACTAGAGTGAGTGCATTGCCTCTCAACAGATCCACAGGGGGAACGACCAGACAGGGTTCACCTATTGACACTCCTGTTTATGGTGTTAGCGAAAGTGTCAGTTCCTGATCGATGGAATCGACTGGAAATTATATTTCCACTCAAGTGTGTACAACTCATGGATTGAGGCTGAGAGAGGATCCAAAATAGGACCAGCTAACCATGGCTGATGGATCTAAAACCCAAACGCAGGGGAACGTCCGATTGAACTTCAAATGTGGGGAATATCAAGGTACAGTGATGGCCAAAATCTTTCCAGGCCTACAGAAGCCCATGATTCTGGGCATCCCCTAGTTACAATAGGAAAATCCCCACATTGATTGAGCTCAAGGGATAGTTACTATCAATCAAGGACCAAAGCGGCTTGAACTGCCCCTTGCAAAGGAAAAATGTAAACCATCAGAAAAGTTGGTATACATGGTCAGTGCCATGCAAATGCGCTGGATGCTAAGAAAGAAAGCAACCACCAAAGCCTTCATCGGCTTTGTTTAGAAGGTTAAGAAGACTGAGAAATAGGGCGACACCACATCGGACTTGGACTCGGCACAATTACAGCGCAAGGATTTGCCTAAAGCGATAAAGGCAATCCTAAAGGAGTATAGGGATGTATTCCCAAAAGATTTACCGATTAGTATCCCGCCTATTCGTAAAGGGCATCAATTTAAAATTGACTTGGAAGATAATGTCCCTCCAGTTCACAAGCCCTTATGCAAACTCAGTCCGCTCGAGTTGCAAGAGGCAAAGAAACAGATTGAAAGTCTCCTCGAGCATAAATTTATTCGACCTTCCGAATCTCCTTATGGCACACCTGTCCTTTTTGTACCAAAGAAGGATGGAAGCCTTCGGTTTTGTGTGGATTACCATTGGCTAAACAAAAAGACGGTTCGAAACCACTATCCTCTCCTATTACCAGAAGAAATGTTTGACCGTCTGGGAGGCGCCAAGCCGACAGAACAAAAGTACTCGGTTTATGAACACAAATTGGTAGCCATAGCATATGGTTTGCAGAGCTAGCGCTATTATGTTGAGGGCTGTCCAGGCGGGGTGACCATTCTGACCGATCACCAAACGCTAAACCACATTATGGACCAGCAAGTGTTGTCCCGGGTACAAAATCGGTGGATGAGACTTGGGTTGTTTCAGTCTATACACCCAGTCATCAAATACCATCCCGGGACGGCCAACATTCTTGCCGACGCTCTAAGCAGGAGTCAAAGAATAAAGGTGGAACCAGAGGATGAGTGAGAGACCCATGAAAAGCACATGGGTATTCTGTTCACCTTGACAAAATTCAGCACTGAGATGGGTCCAGAGGAACGCCACAAGTGGGTCCAAGCATACGAGGCCGATCCACATCTGAAAACAATATTACAGCGTTTGAGGCAAGGGACTAATAATGGACAATACACCCTGACATCAGTCGGATTAATTGGGATTCAAAAACAAGGTCTACAAAAAATTGTGGTTTCTAAGTTGCTGCACCAACATATTCTTAAGGAATGCCATGATGTACCATCTGTGGCACATGTGGGCATGCGCGGGGCTCTGGATCTTGTAGACAGGCAATTCCATTGGAATGGGCTATGTTCTGATGTTACTTCCTACGTGAAATCATGTCTGACATGTCAAGAGATGAAGTTGGATAATTAGGCAAAAGCAGGTCTCTTGCAGCTTTTGGAGATTCCTACAAGGCGATGGGCTCAAGTGACCACCGACCTGGTTACAAATTTGCTAGAGTCAGGCGGCTACACTGCAATTGCAGTGTTTGTGGACATATTCACAAAAATGGTCCACTTTGCCCCATGTACTAAGGAAGTAACAACCTAGGAATATACCGAATTATTTGTAGACCATGTGTTCCGACTGCATTGCCTTCCAAAGGTGATTATATCTGACCAAGATCCTTGTTTTACCAGCAAGTTTTGGAGGAGTTTATTCGAGCTGTTGGGAATGGATCTTCGGTTTAGTATAGCGTTTCATCCACAGATGGATGGCCAGTCAGAGCGAGCCATCCAAACGTTGGAAAACTTCCTAAGGCCATATGCAGAGAGGAATCTGACAGTGGGAGTCAACACTTGCCTTTGGCGGAATTTGCTGCCAATAACACTATAAATGTGGCAACGGGATATTCACCATTCTTTCTCAATGCCGGGGTCCATCCCTTAGTACCTACGGCAGTTTTGCAAGGGAGACGGGCAACTCGCATTGAAGTTGTACAAATTATGGTGGATCCCATGAAGGCTGCCTTGGAGGAAGCACAAACCAACCTTGCCCACGCGCAAAGCCGAGCACAATATCAGCAGAGCTGGGCCCGGCCATATGGGGTAGGAACGGGAACGGGGACGGTGTCCGTTCCCATCCCAAGAACGGACCCGTTCCCGTTCCCGTCCCAGTCCGTCCCAATCTGTTCCAGTCCGTTCCTGGGCCATTCCCCAAGAACGGATTTGGACCGGATTTGGGATGGGCCGGAACGGTGTTGGAACAGATCCGTTCCTGCCCTAGGATGGATCCGTTCTTGCCCTGGGACGGATTTGTCCCAGCTCAGGAATGGACCTATTTCTGACATGGAACGGCCCCGTCCTTGTCCGTTCAGGTCCGTTCCTGTCCATTCCTGTCCGTTCCCCAGGAACGGACCATGCGAATTGGAGGTCTTAATGAGGTTGGGGAGCGGCATGGAACCATGGAAATGGCCTGGAAAAAGGCCATTTGCCAGACCCACGTGGAGTCGCTGAGGGCCTCTTCCAGCTTCCACAGCATGTCATTGCAGAATGGCACCAACCCACTATATGGCCCCTTAGTATCCTGGTCACTGATTTTGTAAAGGAAACGCCGGAGGTGCATCAGCTTGGTGAGAGCCTTAGAGCCCGTGGGGTATGCCTCCGCCTCTAGCCTCTTACAACACCTCTTGATAGATGCCGAGATTGGGAGGAGGGCCTCCAGGTAGCCCCATTGTGTAATCTCAATGGAATTATCGTATTCGGGGTGCAGCCCAAACCATCCGTCGATAGCCTTCCTCAGGCGCACAACCCTTTGTAGCATAAAAAATGTACTATTCCAATGAGTTTCCACAAACATCACCAGTTGGAGTACTCTCCATAGGTTGGGCCTCCTGCCACCTTCACCCAACTTATCGGAGGGCATTTCTGATGTAGACACTCCCTCCTCATTATTAGAAACTATGTTATTACCCTCCCTTATTATTTCCACTTGCAACCTTCACAGCTCAGCTGTGGCTTTTGCACTGGCACGCATGTGGTTCACCAACATGGAGACCCTGCCATCGTAAGGACACATGCACACTGCTGATGAAACAATTCCTAAGCAGTAGCAGCTGCAGCAATTGCAGCACACACAAATAACCACCAACATATATGCACACACAGCAATACACACACCAAGACACGCCAGCATCATAACTTACCGGTTTATTGCACTGCAGATGGCGTGGTTTTCAGTGTGTTCACGGGCGATGCACCTGCCAAGGTGCCCGATGGGGCCACGGGGCCCCCTCCGCCGGATGGCCGGCGGGCTTTGTGGGGCGCTCGTCTTGTTCAGATGCATAGTGTGGGCCTAGGCCTGCGGATTGGCCGGGCGCGGGGTGGCCGTACGCGCAGTGGGTGCGTGCGGCGCCTTGCGGCCTGCGGGTGCAGCCGCTGGGAGGCGAGAGTGGGCACGAATGGAATTATAAGCTGACGTGCAGGGCCGGTCACACGACCCCCACATGCAGCGGTACACAATCGATAGAACAATGTATCAAATGTACCATATCGATAGTATCTCATCCCCGGGTACGGTAGGGGCTCAATCGTAAGTACTGGAACTTCTATAAGCCATAACTCCTCTACCGCTAACCCGTTTGGGATGATCCACAGACCTATAGAAAGCTAATAGCCTCCTCTATCCCATCTAGGTACAATCTCATATGCATTATCACTTCCCAGTACATAAGTTGAGTAAACCGGCTACGCCCTAGTAGTTTACACAACAATACTCCCCCCTGGGGGTAGTTTTGCCCTCGAAACGTCTAAGCAAAACCCAATAGCCTAGTTGTCCTCAATGGGCCAGTCCCTCTTGATCATCTTTTTGAGTTCTTCTGGGTAAGTGAAGTTCTCCTCTGGAGTCCAGTAGAGGTGGCCACCCGGATCCGTTAATAGCGGACAGAGGTTAATTTCCGTTAATTTTCCGTTAATTAATAGAAAATAACCAAAAAAGACAAAAATTAACCAAAAATTAACGGATTTTTGGATTTTTTGGGGATTTTTGGGTTTTAGTCATACTTATAGTTTATGGAATTCGTTATTAGAGAGTATGTTTGTATTTTATTTCAACCTATGCATACTAGATTTTCAACTAGCCGCAGTTGCTGTGATTTTTTGGGGTTTTTTTTTAATTTTTTTGGACTTTTTTCGTTTTTTCTGAATTTTTCTCCCTTTTTCTTTAACGAAATTTAACGGACAGCTGATAAAAATTAACGAACCAGATTTAACGGACCGGATGGCACCTTTGAGTGGCCACCTCTAGAGTCCAGGTAGCGTCGTCCAACGAATAATCTTTCTAGAGCACTAAGTACTCTTTGCGCCTCCTGGAACTGGGTCCTGCCCACCGCCAACGCAATAATTTCTCGACATCATACGGCTCATCCTCTGTAGGCTCTATATCCTCAATCTGACCCTCATGAGTAGGGTGCGTCCACTGGCTGGTTCTGAAAAGACGCAGTAAGCTGATGTGGAATATGTTGTGAATCTTCCACTTCTAAGGGAGGTCGAGTTCGTAGGCCACTGGTCCCACCTGACGAACCACAAAGAAAGGCCCAACGAATCGCCTCTTTAACTTACGGATAGGTGCATTCTTCAAGTTCAAATGCTCAGTCGATAGTAGCACCTGATCCCCACTACTCAGCCTCAGTTCCCTTCATTTCTGGTTAGCTTGGGACTTCATCCTGTCTTTGGCCCGATTCAGAAATTTCAGAGCCGTTGAGAAATTCCTTTTGATCTGGTTCACAAGCTGGTTGACCCCTTCAATCATGGTGGAGTCGTGATCCCGGATAAGGTCCATGGGTGTACACAGATGGAAGCCGTAGTTCAGGTAAAACGGCGTGTACCCCGTGGCCTGCGTCGGACTGTTGTTGATCACAAATTCAACAGTAGACAGCATTTTCTCCCAGTTCGACCCCTCCTGCCCGGCATGCAAGGTACAGCACAGGACCATCTTGACCACCCTATTCATCGCCTCAGTCTGACCATCTGTCTGAGGGTGGTATGCATTGGACATCCTCAGAGAGCTTCCCAGAACGTTCCATAATTCTTTCCAGAACTTGGATATAAACCGTGGGTCTTTGTTGCTCACAATAGAATGTGAGATCCCATGAAGTTTCCCCACTGTAGTCCAGTAGACACGGGCAGTGTTAGTAGCATTGATTGTCTGCTTGATAGGTGCAAGGTGCATCATCTTGGTGGCCCTATCTACAACAATAAGAATCCCGTCGTTTTCGTTCTTTGATTTTGGAAGACCCATGATGAAATCCAAGCTCACGCCTGCCCACTTTGTTCTGGGAGCTTGAGCGGCTGTAGGAGTCCAGCAGGCACATGGTGGATGGCCTTCTCATGCTGGCACACTGAGCACCCCGTCACAAAATCTCTGATATCAAGGGTGTGTTCAGGCCAGTAGAAAGTCTTTTGTATATTCTTCAATGTTTTGTGGTAGCCCAGATGTCCTGAATAAGGGACCTCATGAAGTTCCCTCATTATTTGCTCTTTGATGTCTGGAGCATCTGGAACCAGCCGCCACTGTGATCCCTGGTGCCTGCCGCTGTCCTTCATCTCCAAAAATCTTCTCATCAGCCGGAAGGATTGACATCCAATGGTTACCATATTTTCTTGAACAGACTCCAGTTGGGATATGATGTTTGCCCAACGAGTGTCCTGTCTTAACACTTTTAATCCTCTCCCTCATCTCTCTTGCCAAGGATATGTGAGACCTTGTGACCATAATTGAAGGTCCCACTTCTTCA
Source organism: Ostreobium quekettii (assembly GCA_905146915.1). NCBI lineage: Eukaryota > Viridiplantae > Chlorophyta > Ulvophyceae > Bryopsidales > Ostreobiaceae > Ostreobium > Ostreobium quekettii. Next base: position 19,913 of record CAJHUC010001978.1, read on the forward strand.
TCTTGACCCACCACTTGGGTCACCTCCGATCTACTTTTCGCAAAAATTTGATCCAATTTCTTCTGGATCTCGTCATCAGACGGCTTTTCACTTAACATCAGCCTTTTCACCAACGACTCCTCTTCCTCACGGACGTTTATCAATTCTTTGATATCTTTAATACTCTGTCGTGTGAGGAAGTTAGCAGGGTTCTTCTTTCCTGGTATGTGGACCAGATCGCAGTCATACCCCTACAAAACCTGTACCCATTTCCAAATTCGCCTGTTGACTGCTGGCTGATTGGGTAGGTTTTTCAGCGAGTCGTGGTCAGTCTGTATGGTGAAATGTTGGCATGCAAGATAATGCCTCCACTTCCCCACTGCTCACACGATTCTCAGTGGTTCCCACTCATATGCACCATATCGAGTCTCTGCAGGATTTAGCTTTCTGCTCTCGTAGCAAATCGGTTGAAGTCCTGAGCCGAAATCTTGCCTGAATATTGCGCCAACTGACACCTTTGAAGCATCGGTGGTGACAATGAATTCCCTCTCAAAGTCGGGTAACTGTAGAACAGGGGCGGTGACCATTGCCTTCTTGAGACCATTAAAGGCCTTCTCCTCCCGGTCACCCCAGATCCAAGGCTTGTCCTTTTTTGTAAGGTCTGTAAGGGGTGTAGCAATCTCAGAGGACCACTGGACAAACTTCCAATTGAAGCTGTAGAGCCCTAAGAAGGACCGGACGTCTGTGACGCTTTCTGGTGTCGGCCAATCTAAAATTGCCTTGACTTTTGATGGCGACGGTTTGATGCCATCCTTCCCAACATCAAAGCCAAGGTATTCGACTTCAGTTCTAAAGAAGTCACACTTCGGCAGGCGTCCGAAGAACTTCTCTGACTGTAGTCGGTCCAAAACTGCCTTTATGTGCTTGAGGTGTTTTTCCTTGGTACGACTGAATATCAAAATGTCGTCCAGGAATACCAACAAAAAATTGTCCAGACCATCTCGTAGTAAATGGTTCATTATCCTCTAAAATATGGCTGGTGCATTGCAGAGGCCGAAGGGCATCACTGTGTATTCAAATGAACCATATCTAGACATGAATGTTGTTTTGTGTATATCTGCTTCCTTCACCCGGATCTGATGGTATCCAGAGGACAGATCAATCTTTGTGAAATATTGGGCGCTGTGTAGACGGTCCATGAGCTCCTCGACCTTTGGGAGTGGGTACCGATTCTTGGTCATTATTTTGTTCAGAGCCCTGTAGTCAATGCATAGTCTCCACTTCCCGTCCTTCTTTGGAATGAAAAGGACAGGAGCTGCATCAGGGCTTGTGCTGGGCCGAATCCACCCCTGTGCCAAGAGATTATCAATTTGACGCCATAACTCATCCATCTCAGCCACACTTATCCTGTATGGGCTTTTGTGTGGTGGCGTCACCCCGGGTGTCGTCTCGATCTCATGGTCAACCACTCTTTTCGGGGGTGGCCCATACGGCAGCTTGTCAGAGAAAACATCCTTGTACTCCTCCAAAATTCCCTTGAGTTCATCCCTGATAGCTGGGTCGGCCTCTTGCACTTTCTTTTGAATGACCTCAACAATTGGTACCTCTGTTTTCACTGGTCCGGTTTCCTTCATCAACTGATGGCATTCTCCCTTTGTCTCGCCCTTGGCTACACCAGCCTTGGTCTTGGACTTTGCCTTTTTCCTCTTAGGCAGTTCGGCTGTTGGCCTTATTAAGCACAGGAGCATGGGCAAGTCACTTTTGTTTGCCTGTTTAGCTGCTTGCCTCACTGACATAAAGTCAATCTTCGGGCATACAGGTTGACTGATAACACGTCCAGCCACCTTGACTTGCCTCCTGTGCCCGCCTTTGGATTTTCCTGGAGATTGTTCTTGTTCATTTGGCAAAGCTTGTTCTGGTACTCCCCCCTGGGGAGACTCAACCGCCCTCGGTGAGTTGCGACCAGCCATTGCCTCATGGCCTGGTGTATATGCCCACTCCTGTACCGAGATAGTTGGTTCCCAGAATGATGGAGAACTCAACTTGGCGAGCTGATGACCCCAGTCTGAATCAGGCTCGTTCCCAGAATGATGAGGAGAGAAAACGTGCTGGAGACCAGTAAGGCCACGGTCAATAATCTTGTAGGATGCGTTTTGTGGTGTCTCAATTCCCTGAACCACCTCGAGTTTGTTCCTATTTTGCAAAACCAGGGAATTGGTCCTCCAGTCGACCAACGGGTTGACCATGTCTAGCCAGTCCCGACCGAGAATAACGTCAATCCCATCCATCATTGGGACTGCCGTCAATGACACCTTACTGACTATGTTGCCGATACATATTAGCACATCTGGTGCAATTCCCGTGGAGACTACTGTCTCGCCATTTGCCAACTCTAGGGATGAATACGCACCAACGAATGACAGTGGTGGTCTGGTTTTAATCTGGTCACTCACAAATGATCGAGTGGCCCCAGAATCCACCAAAGCTGACACACGTGTGTCATTAATCACTGCTCTGAGGATCACGAGCAAGTGATCCCATGCTACTGGCTTAGGGTCTGACCTCCCCTCAGCAATGAGCTCAGTAGTAGCTTCCTTTCGCTGAATCAGGTATTTTGGGACTCCTGCCATGTTTGACAGGAATTCAGTCGCCTTTGCAGGCGCCCCAATAGCTTACCCCTAGGAAGCTAAGGTAGTTCTCTGTGTTGCATGGCGTCTCTGTCAACGTCGACATCTCTCCACCCTGCGCCGCCACTGCCTCGACTGAAGTTGGCACTTTTTCTGCCATGCACTGAGGTATGTCTGTGTAGTCCAGTCTTTCTGGCCAGACTAGGCTATGATGACTGGGTATTGTTCTGACCGAACAGAGCTAGATTCAGTCAGTCTCCTTGCCTCTGATGCAAGGAAGCACCCCTCTAACACGGAGGCATGCCGAGCCTCCTCCCGGTCTACCTGACCGGCCATCCCTCTAAGTCCTGTCCTGGTGGTAATCACAACCACCCTGGGCTTTCCCTGACTCAAGCCCTATCCACAGTGTCTAGACCCTCAAGCATCTAGTCTCGGGTGGAACTGTGACTTATGTTGTTGAGGGGGACGGGATGAGACAATGTCCCCTTTCCCGCATAGTGATCCTGAGAACAAATCTACTGTGGATGCATAGTAACTAGTAGAATTTGGTAGCATTTTCTTCTTATTCGTTTGACATTGAGATTTGCCACTTTTCTTGGCCCTTTTCCTTGCCTTCCTGCCTTTCTGCCCGTCGCCGATTGTCTTGCACAAGGAGCCTTTTCTTTTTACATCCTCTGTTCCCCACGAATAGTACTCATAGGCGTCCTCCAATTGAGCGACCAACTTCTCAGCCTCATGCAACGTTTTGGGGTTAGCCTTGGCAGCTTCCAGCCTGAGTGGTTGCCTAAGACCAAGGATCCATTGATGCAGGGCCGTTTTCACATCGTATCCCAACACTCTGTTCATCAAGGACCTCATGCACCCCATGTACGAAAGCGCATCCTCACCCTAACGCTGACATAAATAGAGGAGTTCTAATCTTGTGTGTGTTTCCCTCACGGGATTCTCAAACTGTGCCTTTAGGAGGTTTTTGATGTTTTCCACCATTTTAGGCTTTTTATTCCCCCGTGAAAGAAGCTCTGCATCCCACCAAATCCTCACATTGCCTGCCAGCTACAAAATGATGTACGATACTCCTGGGCGTTCAGAACACTGCACAAAATCGAGGTAATTCTTGATAGTTCTGAGCCAAAAGTTCACGTCCTGGCCTTTATCACCGGTGAACAACAATGGTTCATGCGGTTTGATTTGTACTGTTAAGTTCAAGGCCAAGTGATGCAGCAGTGTCGATCTCAATGGCTGTGAAAACCTCCAATGACCGTCTGTTTGATCAGCCATTGTCCTTTGAGGATAAACTGGCAAAGAATATGAGGTACTGGGTTCTACAGTCTCTCCCATGTCCTTTCGGTCTCTCTACTAAACTACCGACAAAAATCCAGCAGAAAGTAGAGAGAGTGGTCTCAGCTGGTCAACATCTAGTCTAACCAGCGTACCCAAGATAGGTCCAGCCTGCAGTTCTGTCTGTGCACCAGAACTGGCTGCAAAACGTCCGTCTGATCAAAAAATCTGACCCCATGGGCTCCCTCACTGTCCCATAACACTTATGATGATCCATTTGGTCAGTCATAACGGACTTGCCTCATGAACGAATGAAGAATGGTAGAGCAAATAAATAAAGAATGGCAGGAATGTCAACAATGTCCCAATGTCCGGCACTGCGTCCCAAATCCCGGCACAACTGATGAAACTGACTGATGCTGATAACTGATACTGAGGTAGACCGCAGGCTGACTGCACGGAGGTCCAACCCTAGGTTATCCCAGAGCGTAGTCCCTGATATCGCTCAG
>CAJHUC010001979.1:0-25830 GCA_905146915.1 Ostreobium quekettii
TCTTATTCCAGGAAATACACAAACATCCCCAGATGTAATTGTGCAGAACTTCAGTGAAAACAGACTGTTGCAATGCAACATCGTGGTACAGTGTAAACACACACGTTCCCACTGCTTATGATCAATAAACTACTGCTGTCCAAACATTTGTACCCAGCATAACTAATTCATGACATACGCTTCATCAAAGTTTCACAGCGCTGCTGCACTTCCAACCACTGCCAGAAAAAGATCCAGATTTAACCACAACTGCATTGCCCTGCACTTTACTATCTGGCTTGTGCATTCCTGCAGCTCCTTGCACTCCAGAGTACCTGCCTTGTAACTGCTAACCGTGGCAGCACTGTCGTGCACTACTCTTGCCCAATACCGTTGTCGGCCCCACACCCACTACCCAATACCCACTAGCACCCTGGCCAATGTTTAAGTGTCAGCCACTTGCAGCAGTGATATGTTGCCCAATGCTTTGTTACCTGGGTCCGACACTCTGCCAGTTCCATGCACAGCGTTCCCAGTGCTTTCAGTGTCCCCTGCCGCATTTTGGCACTGCTCGAAGGCTCCAACAGGAAGCTGCACAGACGTCGAACAGCATCGGCTTCATGTGCGGCGCTTTGCAGTTCCTGGCTGCGCAGGCAACAATGGCAGATCGTCAATCCAGATGGCAGGCCCTATAGTCCTACTCAGCGATACAGGTACAGGGCACTAAAATAGGTTCTTCATAGGGATGCACACTCAAGAGCAAAACCAAACGGTCAGAATCTTGGGCGCTGATAACATGCAAATCCAATGAAGGTCAGATACAACATTAAGTATCAGCACAGGACAAGTTTGTAAAATGCCCTATCAAGAATGTGTTCTCTCCACATGCAGCACAGCACCAGCCTGAAAATCAGTGCTTGCGATTGCCGGGCACAATGATAATGCCAGGAACTCAATATCTTCATCTTAAACATCAAGAGCAGGGCTCCTTTTGAGGAACAGCGACCAATACAGTACCCAACAAAGACAAACCAAGCTGTCACATTTATGGAATGAAGATATGGCCCTGCAACTTCTGGCAGCAAAGGCAGTGCTGGAGGTCATCGTCTTGAATGATGCACACCCAGGTCGCTACAGCAAGATACTGGAATCCTTGGCATGTTATGCGTAGCATCATTTCTGGGCCATTGCCTGCTCAGGAGGGAGCCGGCTCAGTGCACACCTGCTCTTGTATCTCTTGATAATTCTATTTATTCCACAGTCTGCAATATGATCTCTCCAAACCACAGAATTACAACAATAACAGTGAATAATAAATGACAAACATACTACTCATAAGCAATGGAAGGTGCCAGGAGCCAGATGCACACCTTGCCTCAGTCAGCCTGGACAAGACCTCTGGCACCTGTTCCCTGATTGTAGGTTCGTTCAACAGCTTTACCAACACCTGAAGAACGTGCTTGTATCTGTGCTTCATCTCCTGGGCAGCAAAGAAAGTGATGCAATCCAGCACTGCAGCCACCAGCAAAATGCAAAACACAGGCCAAACTGTTAATTGATCAGGACAAACGGGAATTGAGACTTGATCCTTTGACTTCGCAGATTGTTAGCCGGCTGATTCTTCATTGATCTGGCCACCAAAATATGAACTGCAGGAAAACACCCCGTACTCATTTTCAGTTCAGGAACTGGCACTTTTATTTCCTTTCCTTTTCAACCATCTTTCAGCATTTTGTCCTGTTGCGCTGCACGATTCAACGACATACTATATGGCAACACACATCAAAGGTGATGCAAAGTCATGTTGCCGTTGTGCTTAACATTCTCACGAAGCCAACGATTGTCCTGGGATGAATACCATATAGTCGTGCTGAGAACACTGTTGTACAATATTTTAATGCATGACATCCAAAAACAATGGGCCAACCACATTGTATTCTTTTGATGCTAGAGAAGCCTAGAGCCGAATAGAAATTTGTGCAGCATCCTTGCTTGCAGGTTCCTCCCTCACCCCTTCCATGTTGTCCCAGTCAGAGGAGCATGCCAGATTGGTGAGGCAGGAGCAGGCCAGCAGACGTATGCTGGGGCTCCGGTTCTTTGTGAAGCGCACCAACTCGTCGTCCACACCTGGGTGCTGCATCACCTGCTGGCAAACCTCGTCGTTTCGCATGGACAGAGCTGCCAGAGCATCCAGCGCCGATTGCTGGGAAGAGAGCAAACAGAGGCTCAGCTGCAATCAGGGTAGGGTGCCATAAGAAGGCATCAGAATAGTATCAACTATGAGATGACTCTCAGCATCAGGCAAGACGGAAGTTACCATGCATGGGGTACAAAAATCCACTAGAAATAGTCCAAAGGCTGAGGCCAAACTCCCATTAGGGCCTGGATGGGATCTACCACGATTTGTGTGTTGCTTTGAAAAGACATTGGCACACAGATACATAATATAAGACATGAAGGGATGCGATGTGAGACACAAAAGGCAATTCATCTCTGAACCCCACCAGACATGAGTTGCTAAAGTGCACACCTGACAGCTCTTGTAGGGTGACTTAAGCAGTTGCAGGAGCCCATGCAGTGCCCCAGCCTGGAGCAGCAGCTCTTGCTGTTTGCACACACAAGGCACCTGGCGGTCAATGAAAGAATTGCTGGCACAAAAACAACAATCATACACATGGCAGAAAACTGTCAAAGCCTGTTTGAAGCAATGAGGGTGGAGCATGTTCCTGCCCTCAGTTCAGCAAGAGGACCTAGTTTTTCAGTGCCCCACAGATATTGAACTCAGCTGAGCTGATATAGCTTGCCATGCATGTACTTCATGAGCAACACAAAATCCACATCATGTGTTGCACCATATGGCCCATCAATATACCAAACAATGCAGTTCGTGTAGAGGCATATCCAAACCCTCAACCCCTGCCAGCTCAAGAACCCCAACAGTGCCTGACAGGTACAGGGGCAGCGATGATCATGTGCCAGAATATGCAACTACACAGATTGTGATCTGCAGAGATCAAGGCGTGTACCTGCTGGGCTGTGTGGCAGCACCTGGCGAGCACACTTGCAGACATCTGGGAGAATGTGCGCTTGCCACTGGAAAGCAGTGCCACCAGCCGTTCCAGTGCAGGATCCGCAAAGATCTGATCTTTCGGTGCCCTCATCGACTGTGTCAGGACACACACTGACATGGCTCAGATGGAATGAAGTTGACTAATGCATCTCCCTTGAGTCCCTTCTGGCATCACTCGGCGAACAAACTGACATCAACTCCAGGCAAGCCATAGCACTGTCCATCACCCCACCACACAACTGGTTCCAAAATAGATTCTCAAAGTGATGTTGCACTGTATGCATTTGGACCTCCAAGAAAATCCTGTACAGAACTGCCCAGGCTCGTTTTCACAGTGCAAGATGTACAAAATCTTTGAGTACAAAAATGCATACAGCCAAAGGTAACACAAATACCAAGCACATTCTTGCAATTCTTCCGAACAAGTGCAACCAACCCATGCCTACGTCATCTGTGTTGGGGCTCTTGCTCCTGAGTTCATGACCAGACAGCCACAGTGTGCGCCAGACGGCTGCCTCTGCTACCCTTTCCCCTTTCTTTTTCCCAAGAGAATCGTCCTGGTACAGGACTTCTTGCATCTACCGGCCCTCTGGTGGATTCTCTCAATCAACACTGTGTAGGCTGCTGGGAGGACCATTCAGTTGATCAGGACCACCCATTCCTACCAAGGAATGATGTTCTGATGCACAGGACTTACAACAACTCCAGCTGGCCTCAACAAGTCTTACCAAGAGTAGGCTATTGGTCCACCTCAGCCTTGTGCATCAGCCAAGGACAATCCCATGGGAGGCATTAAGCCAATAGAACACAGGGCATCCAACCAAGAATCAAACACACGGGCAGGTGTTTAGGTGGCAGGAATCCAAAGCCAAGTTCTAAGGTACAGCACTTGTGGCATCACGTTGATGACAATCCATTCCTGGTTGTGCTTTCTGAAATCCACACGTGCCCAACCCCAACATAGCTTTGTAAGACAACACAGACTGTGGGTGATTGGCATCCACATTTTCAGGACAAATGGCTATGGAACAGCTGCCCTGTGTAAATTGAAGCTGACACACATCATACAGTGGACAACCCCATGCAAGCTGAGTTGTGCATTTTTCTATTCCGCTCTGAGATGTCTGTGTCCTCAAGTAAGGTATGCAACATAATCCAACAAACATATTTACCCATGAGCAGATGCTGCCTGTGAAATGGTTTCAATTCTGCCAAAACACAAACACAAAGCCCACCCAGCCAGGAGCTGCAAGTTCTTTCTCAGTTATCAGGGTGGTCCAGCTGTCTCCAAGCCACAAAGGGGAATACTGCGAGCAACACGCTACACCAGGCAGTTTAGATTGTAGGCCCACAAATGTGAAGGCCTCCCTCGCTTGGTGGTGAGCACAGTTTGGGGCTCCACAATATGGTAGCAACACCACAAGTGAATCGCTTGGCCCGTGCGCACTTCTGTCTGGGAACGGACCTTGCCATGATGGTCTCCTGTTCTGAAATATAGGCAGCAAAGTAGTGGCATGATCTCCACCAACCTGGAAAATCATCTTCAGCGACCTCACACCGGCCTCCACCACCTTATCATCCTTGCTCTGCAGCGTCTTCAGCAAATGGGACATGCCACCACTGCAGGGTCCACAACCCAGCAGGGATTGTCAGCAAGAAGAGTAAGAACCTCCTACATTGGGTGCCCTATCTGCTTTCCTAATACTACAAGGCGATCTAGAAAATTCTTTCTTTGGTCAGAAGAGAAGTGTTTTCACGCACTGTCATTCCCACACTCCAACAATGGCCACTCATGGCTGGCTGCTAGGCCCGTGTTAGTGTGTCCCGTGCTCCAGGCCTACAGCCAGCCTAAAACAATGTTGGCCCTACACTCAAAACCGACAAAAACTAGGCCTCGTGTCCAAGGTCGGGCTCAAACAGGCACGGGTGCCTTGGAACGTGCCGACATCGGCCCAAACCCGTCAAGTCCAACAACCCAATCAATCGAGGCCAAATGATGTCTCCCAAGCTGCAGGGATAAGGATTGGAATGCTTGGGGCACTGGAGTGGACCCAGGCCTCCCTTCCCTTTTCGGCCTGCCTTGTTGCACCATAAAATGGACGAAATTCCCATATCCAGGCGTGCCAGAATGCCCATGCCCATCAGCGCCCGTCCCCATCTCCGCGCAGCTGATCCCCAAAAGTACCGCTGTGCGGCACCCCAAGCCACGCCGCCCGCCGGCAGGTCACCTGTCAAGGATCGCCACCACGCCGTCGTCCATGCCGTAGGCGAAGCTTCCCACCGTGGCCGCCGACTGCACCAGCAGGCCGCTCTCGCTCTCCCGCGCTAGGATCTCCACCACACGCGGCACGGCGCCCATCTTAATGAACAGCATCTTCTTGTGCTTGCTGCCCACGATCTCGTTCTTGAGGCCACGCACCGATCGCAGCTTCACGCATTGGTCGTAGGCGCCGAGGCCGTCGACCAGATCCTGCGGTCGCGGCGCCATGGCGGCCTGCGGGGGGTGCCCGGCGCTCTGGCCGGCGTTGCGGTCGGCGCCCGGGTCGACCGGCGCCTGTGGGCGAGCGCAGCAGGGGGGATGGGCTGCCGGGCTTGGTTGGCTGCGCCCAAGCGCGCTGTGGGAAGAGGGGGGGAATCTGCGGTTCAAGAACGGGCGTTCGCTTTCTTTTGTTCAAACAACAGGCGTGTTTTTTTTCTGGGTTGGAGAGCAGACGTTCGTTTGTCTGTTGGCAGATGACACGTCAGCCAAGCTGCGACGCTGTCTTCTTGCCGAATCGTACAATGCGATATTTTGGCGGCTCAAATAAACTTCTTGCGGCCAGCAGCTTCTCCAATATAACTAGCCGTTAATACGTTGTGGTGGCGTCAGCTGTCAAATTTAGTGTGTGCGCCGTGACAGCTCACCCATGTGGCGCGGCTGCAAACAGTGTCGGTCTCCATCCGGTGATAGCAGGCTTGGTTTTTACGTTTACGTTTACGTTTTTACTTTTACGTTTTTGCGCGAAAAAACGTAAATCTGCAAAAGGACCTGTTTTAACGGCTATTTTTACATTTTTATGGCTCCCTGGAACACCCAGGTCACGCGATGAAAGTTGCGTATAATGGTCAGTCCTCCGCCATCTCCAGCACCTACAACACAATGTCCATCTCGCCCTTGGCAAGGGCGATAATGGCGTTTAACAAAAACTCGTTTCTGCCCCTTCCAGGGCGTCTGGCTGCCACTCTCCCGACTCTGTAAGTCTGTATGTACTGTCCTTATGTACACTGTGCAATTTTTACGTTGTATTTACGAATTTTGACGCATTTTTACGCATAAAAACGTAAATGCAATCAGTTTTTACGGCGTAAAAACCAAGCCTGGGTGATAGCACTTCGGGAGCATCAGGACAGTACGAATTGTAGTGGCGAAACCATGCATCCCTTCCATCCTCCTCCAAGAAGCAGCAACTAGCGCGGCTGCACGGGTGTCACCCCGAGCCCACTTGCAGTAAGCTTACTGAAAATAACACTTTTCGGCAATTTTTAACACATTCTGAGCACATTTTGAACACGTTTTACCCAGTTGCAACACATTTGAACACGTGTTATTTGGCCCTTTTTTCCCTAGATAAGCGGCCCACCGCATGACATGAGGCTGAACTGCGCTTAGAATCGCTGAGCCCGCAAATACCACAAAGCTGCGCAGCTGTGCTGCTTGGCCAGCTGTGCTGCTTGGCTGTGCTGCTTGAGCATGCTTGGCCAGCGGGTCGTTGGTGCCCAAATCCCACGCCAGATAAACACTGATCATTGCAATCGATGACATGGAGCATTTTTGGCAGCGCTAGTCTACTGCAAGGCGAGGAAAGAGCATGGCATGGTAATGAGTGCGTGGGGCCGCCCCGGAATGGCAAGAGCATCGTCAATTACCACCACAGAAGGTTGAGCACACGAGCGTCGTTTCGGCGTTATGCACCATGCATAAATGGGAAAACTGCAACTAAAACTAGCCCCTATTATTTTCTGACTGCATATTGGAGGCGCCAAGCCGGTTTTGTCAATAGTGGCGCGCCCAACTTGCCCCTCTCGCCCAAAAAACTGTTGGGACAGTTGCTCCCGCAATCCATCAATGCGATTAACCCATGCATGAATGCAAGCTCTTGGTACCGCACAACGCTAGGCTGCCCAGCACGCTCATATTAGAAGGTAAGTTTACTGTCACATCTTGTGGCCGTAATGAATCAAACTGCATCTGCATTTAAACACACAAAATTCTACGGAAATGCACGCAAGTAACGCGTGTTGGGAAACCGATGCATATTGTTATGTCACTTGGACGAATTCGTGTCCTCGATACCATGGCTGCATCTACCAGTGGTCAGCGCCAATTCTGCGCAAAACATTCCAATGATATTTACTTCCTCCATGTCAATATGAATGGCGGTTATGATTTGCGGCCTTGGAGAAACCCATCAAAACACCTTCAATAGCACTCGGTTTTTGCCGGGTATTAAATTTGGTGTCAATTTTGGTCCACCGAGTTTCTAGATCGATCGGACAAGTACTGAGGGAGGTGTGACCCCTCATACACGGACATGTCGGACCAAACGCCGTGCAAGTCTCAAGGTGGCTCAGAAAACGGCCCCTGGCGAATTGCATCCCCCACCACCCAGCGGAGAAGCGAGGGCAGCCCACACGAAGAAGGCAGCAACAGGTTCGAGTTGCCCCACGTTAGCACGGAGCAATAGCAGAACAGGGGGAGTTCACGTCGGAGGTTGCTGTATGCTGCAATTGGTGACTAATGCAACACGCTATTTTGGGCGTGGTGCAACGGCCTGAGATTTCATTTATGTGGTAGATGAGGGTGGTTCCTAAATGTTTGACACCTGGCCTTTCCTTTTTGATGTTATTTGTATGTTTGAACAGAATGTGAAACTGATTGCGTCGATTTTGATAACCGCCATTCTTCTTGGGACGGAGGAAGTGCAGCCGCCTTGAACAGATGATCGCGGATGTCTCTGACGGGCAATGATATTATGGACACAATGATGGTGTAAGACATTGTTGTGGACAGGTCGTGAGGACTCCCGTTTAAAGGAAACTCATCTGAACGGAAGTTCAGAAACTTCAATGAAGGACTTCATTGGCATTTGCAGTTCCGCAGTTGAAGAAGTTGATATGAAGGACACACAACAAATGGGTGCGGGCATCTACAGTATATGCTGTTCGTCTTTTAGTTTGCCCTTCTCAGCGTAGTTTTATACAGACCTTAAAGCGATCAATATATCGATGCGAAAAAACATTTGGTGATCCAAAACATCATTTGCCACCATTATCGATCAAATCTTCATGACAGATCAATTGTCTTGATAGCTGCCGCCCATGCAGATGTAGGATAGCGAGGATAGCGATGCTGAACTTCGTTATGGATAGCGTCCTTGCGCTCCAGCTCATTGAATGTCGAGCAAATTCGCCTTCGAATGGAACTTGGGCAATGCACCGCCCGATGCTCTAACCATTAAGCTCTCTGACTTGGAGAGGTCTGTACTGGAGTCATCTCTGCAATGCAGAGTATACATGTGCACGTCCTGTAGTACAGATCGGAAAAGGATGGAACGCATGGATTGAATCTTCTCAGCACCACCACGACCGGGTTTGTGGATGTAATGAATGCTTCGCACCAAATTGTGCAAGCAGAGTTTTAAGTTCTGGGGATGTGGGATCTTGGCCCGGTTTCGATCCTGTGAATAATTGCTCAAGTCGTAGCAGCGGCTCAGGCGATAAGAGCGAGGGCGGCTTTGAGTGCATTATGGGGAAGAAACTGTTTGTTGTGCAACGGATGACAGTTATTGCGAAAACAAATATTCTTGATTTGGGAATGAACCTTCCAAATTTGACATAGCGCCCACCCTAACACAGAATTTTCAACAACTTGAGCCCGGACGCGCTCGGACGCGTCAAAGCCGCTCGGAAACCGCGCGGACGGGCCCCTTTTCCCGTAGCGACACAGAAATTTTGGAGGCCTTCTTCGGAACAAGTGGTACGCGGATATTCCTTTGGCAAATGCCCAACATCCTGGAAGCCATCTGAGGCCGTACAAACCATTTGTAGTCGCCTAGAAATCTGCAATAGCAACATAGTCATCTAGTCGCATAGTCCTCGACTGGCGCTGCTACTCGGGTCGGATACTGGTGGCCAGGCAAATGAACATGCCAGGCACAAGTTCTGCACCCTGTGGAAAGGTCCTTCCGGCCCTGGGTAAATCAATCAATCAAGATTCCTTAAATGTGACGCTCCAACAACTAAGGTCACGGCGCCTACCGGCCCTGGGTCGAAACTCCCAGCTGTCTGCCCTCCCAATCTTGTAGTGGCCCCTGCACTGTGTGGCGAGTTCCACAACATAAACGAGGGCGCTTTCGACGATGTGCGGTTTCCGTTTGCCTACGCCAGTAGAAAATGCCATTTTGGCAGTGCAGGCTGCGACGCCATGTTGCGCCAGCTGATGCCATCGCAATCTCTGTGATGTTGTCACTTTTGTCGAAACGATACCGCAGCAGGTATCGCCAAACTGGCACTTTCTATCAGTGCTAGCTTAGTCTTCAAGGGGAACAACTCTGGAGTTTGGGCGGGCAATTTGCGAATCGTGATCGTGATAATTGCCGAGGTCCTTCCTCGGAGTTAAGTTGTACTCCAGTAATATTCGACTATGCGGCATTCTCACCATATCATCGCTCTGGTAATATTCATACCATTTGTGCAATTCAGACAATCTGAGTACAAAGGATGTGGCGGTAACCACCCGACCTGGAGACCCGATTTTAAGCAATGAAGTATACCCGACACAAGTGCCAGGTGAGACATGTTTGGCTGCCATTCAAAATACGGATTGAGCTCACGCAAAATGACATAAATTCAGAATACGCTCCGATCAAAAATTAGCAATCCACAACAACGCTAGCAAGACCAGGACGGCAATGCGGAGCCCTTCACTGAAAGCTCCACGGAGTCCCACGTGCTGCCAGCCCCATCAAGGATCACCAGCCCTACCCCAACGCGTCTGCCCAGGCGCACAGCCCCAATGTTTTCATGAGGTTTGTGCAGCCATGAGTGCATTCACTCCAGACGTTGTTGATCAATTCTCTAGCCCTACATTGACACGTGACTGGGTGCCGGTCGCACCCCATGCCTAGCCCATTTTATCCCATACCCCGAATTAGCAAAACGCAGCTCTGGCCCCCTGAGACCCATTAGAATAGCACAGCGGCACCGGGTAAGACATAGAACCCGATGGCCACAGGTCGGTCATTGCGATTTATCCAAGTGATGCGACTGGGCAGCGCCAAAAATTGTGCAGGCTGCAGCGCTGCCACTGTCAATTAGCAACTTCAGGGCAACGCAGCATCGCGAGGAAGCGGACTTCCGCTGTCCCCGGGATGGCGAGCATCGAATAAGCCTGCGGTAGTAGTGGAGGTCGCCTCCTGCATGCCCCCCGAGATCCCATGCTTTTGTTCTCGCTCCTGCAAGATGGCAAAATTTGTCAACGGTCAGCAGTGCTGGCTCAGGGCAACGCTCTGGACTGGATCCGAATACTCAGCTCTGCGCATTGGTCAGAATCGACCACACTGCAGGCCCTTGACTTAACCCAAACTCCATGTAGACCACATGCCACGTTGTTAGCCAGGCGGACAACTGCCAAAGGGCCGGAAATGCCCCTTTCAGACAAATCCATCGTGGAGATATTGAAAACGACTCCCAACGGAGCAGGTAAAGGCACACAACGCTCAGTGGCACGTACTGGGAGAATGGACAAACGCCTGGGCATCAGGATCAAAACAAATTTTTTAATGACAACGTATGGATGTTGAACTGGGATTGAAGCGGACTCGACCCTCTCACCTGAAATATGCGGGTATCAGATGGGCGGAACTGGTCCTCGAAAGCCATCATGCTGAAATCCAACAGGATGGAGAACATGGGCGCTCCGATAACAGCAGAGAGCCAAAAGGCTGGAACAGAAAACAGCCTTTGGGCCACCCCTGCCATGTCTGGCAGCACCTCCCACCACTGCCACAGGAGACTGCACACGTACATAAAAGGGAACCACATGCCAATACTGATGCCCCAGATCACCAGCGCATTCAAGGCAGTCCAGTGGTGGGTCCGCACAGCAACCTGCACAATGGTGAATGCAAGGATCATTGATAGAAAGCAGCGGCTTACAAAAGCAGGTAGCAACTCAAGTGTGTTTAGGTGTTGTGGCTAGCACCGCCTTGACGAGAATGCTGCGATAACTGTTAAAGCATCGCCAAAACGACGAACGGAGGACTGAATCCAAGATGGGAGTCATCTTTGGGAACGGGTATACAGACAATCAATAGAAGCAGCAGATTTGAAACAAACAACCTCGATTGGAATCCATACATAGCTACTAAGCATTGGTGGCTATCATATTCTTCACAAATGCACCTGTTGGCATGCCAGCACACATGCATGCCGGCTGATACTGTCACCTGTTGGAGGTTTGCAACTGCCGCCACCTGAAACATCCAACTTTGGTACTGACCCCAAATAAGCAGAACAATTGGCAGCCTGCCCACGAACATGATAACCCTTCTGCAGCAACCTTGAGGCAGCCACTAGCATGAAGGGGTTGCAGCAATGGTGCTTGTGTGGTGGTGCAGAGCTGTGAATGCTTCGTCTCTTGTGGTCCGAGCACAGAGTTGGATCTTTGGATGGAACTGGGTGCTTAACACATGGCTGCAACCAACATGGATGCACGCTTTAGGGGGTGGCTCGTGCATGTTTTTGCTCCAGGGGTGCCCACCCTTGCTTTATGTTCTGTTTGCTGGCGGTCATTATGAGCTTCATTTTGTTCCTTTGGAACTCACACAACTATTCCTCTGAGGAAATAGTGTTGGAAAACTACTGGATCCTTGCACTGCTGCAGAATCTGGGCAAACTGCTGGCTCACCTGCTGAATTGTAATGGCTTTAGACCATGGCAGGTACAAGTTCACTGATTCATCTTGAGGCCAGTAAGGGTTTTGGACTGGTTGTACTCATTGTGCTCCAGACTGATAGCTGTTGCCAAGCAACTTGTCTCAGCAACGTGACCTGCCGGCCACACCCAAACGATGTCTGTTGCTGGGAGGCCTTTGCACACTTTGGAGGCCCGTCGTCCTTGTGAGGGTTCAACACAGGATTCCAAGGCCCCTGACAATGATGGCACCCACCATAGACTCTAACAGCCTGAGATAACTATGTCTCAGCCCCAAAGAACTTCATTCACAAAAATCAATCTTGGGGCTTATGCCAATTGATGGGTGGGATGTGCTTGATGCAGGATGCTATCTCCTTTTGTCAACAGAGATTCAACATTTCGCTGACTTCCGTTTGCTCCACATGGAGTGCGAGCAATATGCAATAAACTTGCAACACTCACCATCCTGTGCCTTTGTTGCTGGCTAATGCCATAAATGGTGGAGGTAGAAATGAGGCAACAGGCAAAATACAATGTGGGCACCAATCTAAAGGGAGTCTGCCTCTAAACCCCAACCTGGGGAGTCCCCATGGACTTTGAGGTGTATCAAGAACAGCACTGTAGGCCTCACCATTGCCTCCTTACATCACAACTCGAGACTGACGTTGATGACAATACCTAAGAGTGGATGAGGATTTACTCTTGAATGCTTGCACATGCAACAGCAATATCACAAATCATCGTAAACCATCACAAATGAAAATTGTCAGAAAGATCCTGTCAGGCACAAGCGACCCCTATGTCCATCACCTTGAGATTGACGGTGATGATGACAGCTGTGTAGACCGCCACCCCCGCAGCATTTAGTCCAAGCAGTTTTCCATCAGGCTCTGGCCAAACCAGCGCATACATCGGCCATAAGAATACGATTATGGAGTGCACAAGAGCATAGAACAGCCAGCTGCTGAGGCTCCTGAAGAAGCTCCGCCAATCTGAACGCATCGCCTCCATGTACAGCTCCGGTGTCGCCATCATGGTTTCAGCTTGTACATCCTTCTCCAAGATCGCATAGGCAATCGTTGGGAGGGACGTCCAAAATGCGTTGTAGGTCGCAATAAGGGCAGCATTGTACATGGGCTGCGTGGAGAATCCTGTGCACAGACAATATTGAACTTCACACGCCCGTTCATTGGCAACATGCACACATAACTTTGGACATCAGGTGCCACTCAGAACACCAGAAGAATTTGTGTCTTTCATGGCCTTTAATATAGCTATTCTGTAAAGGTAGCCCACAAGGTGTAATTCTTCTGCTGCTCTGGATTCCGCTGTAAACAGGCACCAGAACTAGGAATCAGCAATTGAGGCAGTTAGTTGACTTGGTTTCATAGTTGCACATTGAGCAGTTGAAGGCTGGCTGCGCTTCTGCATCGCATTCATCCTCCCAGCGTAGGGTGACCATCTGATGGCCTCTCTAAGGCAATAAGCATGCAAGCGATTGGCCACAGGTATCAGTCAGTCTGTGTCCTGCTGTGTCACCCCTTGTCTGGCTGACTCAGGTCAACAGCATCTCAACCACACAACATCGAGTGCACATCAAAATGCTGTGTACTTGCTCTCAATCCCAGGCGTCACTTTACACATGCAGCAAGTTAAACAGGGGTCAGCACTTTTGCACCATCCACTGCTCACTGACCCACCTGATATGAAATAGTTCAGGTAGACATTGGCCATCACATATGCAAAATTCTTATAAAACGCATACATCACCACCTCCGTGTTGCGCCTGTACGACCATCTCCCATGCACCAGCAGCAGGCGAGAGAGGAACCTGAACTGTGCCATAGAGAAGTCGCTAGCCAGCACAGCGGCCCGGCCCTCACGACCACTTATTCCCACACCAATGTGTGCAGACTGGATCATGCCCACATCGTTTGCACCATCCCCAATTCCCAAAGCAATCGCCCCTGCTTTGCATTTGACTAAATTTGTCACCTGATCCACACACATACACAAATTTCCTTTGCATCCAAGCTATGCCCATGCAGAGGATGATTTCCAGGTGGTGGCCATATTAGGAGATCTAATGGCACATGACAGAGACACGACTCATTAAAGTGTTGATCCACCATTTAATTTGAGTGCAAACATCGACCTCTAATTCACTTGCTCACTTTGACAGGACAAGATGGCATACCAATTGTATTCATTCTTCAAACTGGCTTTCTTTCTCAGTCCTGAACATCGAGACCCCAAGAGGTTCACCCACAGCAGTAACAGAAGAACGAGGAGCCCAGCACACAACACACCTGTGCCTTTTGCAATGGAGACACTCTGCAGCACACCACAGCCCGACACTGCTTGCACATGCTGAGAAACTCGTCTTGGAACTTGACCTTCAGGACAACTGCCAGGGCGCCCCCATCCACCACCAGCCCCACTGCAGTAGTCAACCCCACCCTTCGTTGTTCGACAGTAAGGCGAATCACATCTTCCCGTGCCTGTGCTAGTGCCTGTGCAACCAAAAAACGCCAGGATTGATTGAAAATCCGTTTCAGTGTAAGCAGATGGAATAAGTGGCCAAGCAAATTCGGCCAAAGGCAAAACAGATTCACATTGTTCACAGCACCGTCGTGGGTCTAAATCTTATTGATGATCTACCAGCACTGGCATAATTGATTTCTATCGACTATACATTCTGGAACACTAAATTCAAGCCACGAACTGTTTTTCTTGAGCCATCAATGAACTGAACGAAAGGGGTGTGACGGGCACTGATGGTCTCATGAATGGGCAAGCAGACAAATTATTCCCTGCTGGGATGGGCCGGCGTTTTCAAAGCCAAATGACAATCCTCACCTGCCCTGATATCTGTGTTGATGATGACATTTGTTGTCACATTTGTTGTTTGTTGTCTGCATTGATCACGTTTGTTTCACCAGCAATGTAGTTGGCAATTGCTGGTATTGCGTTGAAAAATTATGAACATCTGGGGCCAACACAACAACGACGACAAAGGATGTCACCGCGTTGGTTGACCCTTGTGAATCTGTGGCTGCACACAGCAAGCTTTTTCTGTGTTGAACGATGCTCACTGTATGAACTGTGTGCATGGGGGCCAATGTGTAGTCATATGGACTTTGCATACTGTGCCCATGAATGCCATCAATTGGATTGATATATCTCATTCTGAGAGCCACCTTTGACACACATCAGGATGATCAGCGTTGTGTCATATGTAGAGCATACAGACTAACATGGTCACAGGTTAGCACGCAGACACCTGGCAGGTTTGTCTCAGCCTTTGTCACTTCACACCAGATCACACTTGTAGTGCTGTGCAGGCAGGTTGCAACAACATAGTGAGATGCCAAACTGCCCTCCATCGCCAGTGAGCATCTGCGTTGTGGCATTCAGAGGTGTCTCAGCAAGTGAAATTGACAAACAATAGCACAGGACATATGCTGCGCATCAGCCTCTTGTCTAAAGACCCGTCCTCTCACCGCTTTTGCCATTGTGGTGTCGCTGAAATCTTCCTCTCTCAAGAAAACCAACTTCATGCCAGGTTGAAACAATGAGCATGAGTGACTGATGCTCACAGCTGTTTCGAGCTTGTCGCCAGTGAGCATCCACACCTTGATGCCTGCTCTAGACAGGCGATCAATCGTCTCAGGCACCCCTTCCTGAAAAGCCACAAAGACAGAGAACGTCAAGCATCCCGCTAAATTGTTCTGTCTTTTGTGTCTGCCTTGTCACGTCTCTCAGCAGAACAGTATGTATGCTTCAGCAAAACAATTGACAACCCTCCCACCTGGAGTTTGTCTTCCACGGCAGTCGCCCCAAGGAGCACCAAATTCCTTTCAATTGCATCTGCTGCCTCTTCCACCTTGGCCTCTCTCTGCACCAGTGACACACTAGCCTTGTGGTACTTGTCATACCACTCGTTGAAGAGATCCTCACTGAGGTCACGATAGGCCACTACCAGCGTGCGCAGGCCAGCACTTGCCATCTCGTTCAGGTGGTCACAAGTGGCATGGCGGTTCTGCTTTCTGTCTCCAAGCCTTGCCATAATCACTGTGTCCGCTCCCTTGCAGTACAGCCTGGACAAGCAATCCCACATCACCTCAGTCAGGATTCCTGACTCAGGAACAACATGCTACATTTAGGCCTGAGTAAAACGAAACTCCATTTTAGTGACAATGAAACTCCTTGTTCGTTGAGGAAGGTGACTGTTGTCTGTATTGGCAAGAACTGCAAAGCATGAAAGTATGCTCCCAGAATGTCCATATCTCGGGGTTCGCATCAGACCATTCTTAAGCACTGAGGGCTAAATTGTATATGGTCACGGGGAAAATGCCTCGCCCCGTACCCAATCATTTTTGGTAAAAAGGGTGTGAGTGTGTGTGGAAGAGAAGGCGGGGGGAGAAAGGAATTGTTGCTGGAGAACAGTGCACTACAATGTGAACTTGCTGAAGCAAGCAGTCAATGCCTGCACCACTTTTCCCAAGCACCAAAACCCACATTGCAGTGTCAAGGCAAGCAAGCTTCATCCTTGTGCTGTGCTGTGCACAGCAACAGAGACTCTTTCTGCTGGAAACAATGGGTCAGTTGGTTGAGATACAACCAGATAGATGGGACATGCTGTTTTTGTTACCCCATCAAGGATTTTGACTAAGATGAAGCAGATCATGCAATGGGCATTGACCTTCTGCAGAGAGCCTGCACGACTCATTTCTGCACTGTGAAGATTTGTGCATCAACTCGAAGGCTGGTAACAAACAATTCTTGGACACGCTAAAATACATTTCACCAAGCTGAAAAGTTAGTCACCTGATTTTGCCGTTGGGCAGCCGGCAGATAATGCTCATCCTCTTCCTGGCACTGTTGAACTCCAACACTGCCAGTACTTTAAGGTCTACCCTCTGGCCAAGTACCTCCAGTTGCACAGCATCCACAGAGCGTGCCATCAACACGTAACCCAAGTACCTCGCACCTTTTACCAAGGCCTCCTCATCAGGTGATTCTGCCTGGGTGCAGGAGTGGATCAAGTGATTAGCCAGCACCCTTGACAACTGACAGGGAAAGGGAATAAACACACCACAGCACACCACAAACCAAACCACAGCAACTTTGGCTTATGTACTCCAATTTCCAGGCTGGGACACAATAATGCTGTACCTCACAGTTGGGAAGCTGCAAATATGAAATAGACGAAGCAGTGTATGCTGCCGTTGATAGTGTGCCCCACATGGATCGTATATAGCAGTTGTATGTCAGTATTGAAAAAGATTTGACAAAACAGAACTCTTAAGTTCACCTGGTACACAGGTTCATTGTCATCTCCCGCTGATGGCACCACTGTGTTGCACACGGCCAAATGGAAAAAGAAATCCCCTGTCGCGGTGTCCACTCCTCCTCTCTGTCAGCACGCACATCACGTATCAGACCCAATGAGCCACCGCAAAACAGTTCACAGTCAGGAATGGTACATTTAAAACCAAAGATCGATTCACAGTATGTTGCCGATATGGATAAAGGACACTGCAAATGAAGAAACATATAGCAAGAAATCAAGCAAACAAGTCTTTCCCATAACAGCAACCTTCCATACAACACAGGCACTTACTGACTCCTATTCTTGTACTGTACATATTTCCAGCTTATGATATGATTTGAGCAATATATCAGGACCTTTGGCCAACTTCCTTTTGCCCATCTTCCTGTCTGTTCTCCTGCTATCCAGCCCAAGTCAAACACATGGAGATGTGCATTTCGACTTGCACCATACAGCAACAGTCTGTACCATTTGGAACGTGTGCAGGTTATCATATGCACCCCAGGCACCAGCAAGAACAGGTTTGTCGCATGTTTTCCTGTCACATGTTTTCAAATAGATACTTCATGCATACACATCGCCTCCCAACACAGTGTTTTTTGCCTCCTCCACAGTCCCCAGGAAGACCATTGTCCAAGTGTCCCTACTGCCTGCTCCTAATTTCGTTGCTCGACACACTGTGCAAATTCTGTGGCTTTACACCCCAACTGTCCTCTTTGCAAACAGTAGGCCACTTGCCTTAGTTTGCTGGTATCTCAAAAGAGGAAACACAGACACTGATCCTCCACCCACCTCCTTCTGTGGCCTGCGGGAGGACCTCCTCTCGATGGACGTCCGCAGGTTGGGATCCAGTGCAATGGAGTGTGGCGTGTCGAGTTTAACGCCTTTGGCTGGGTTGAGATCGCCAGCCACATCTCTGCTATCTCTGCCATACAAGTGGCCACCGATGCTGGCCCACACAAAGCCCATCACATTCTGAGTGAGGGTACCTGCAGATTGGTCAAACACGTGCACACCACCATGATCAACAAAGTTGCCCATTCAAACCACTGGGAAGTGCTTGCTGTGGCTCTTGGCTGTGTGGCATTTGTCTATTACCAGTGTGATAAGAGTGTTCAAAACGTTGACCCCCAGGAACTGGCGCTGCCTCAGTGCAGCTGAACTGAATGATAACACGAACTGACAATTCCAACAGAAAGCATTATGAGGGCAACAGAGGCTGTGCCATCCACTACAACCAACACATCTGCAGCGCCGGCCACAGAAATGGACACAAAGTGGTGTGGGGGATCACCTAGTGCACAACACCACTAGTCTGCACAGTCCACAGCCTGGAACCTCCATCAGGTGACCTGCAGACAGTTGCTACAGTTTGCCCAGACATGTCTTGAAACAGTCGCCCATTTCGGGTTTCAGGACCAGCATGCATGTCAAGGCATTCATGCGGCAAACTGTGCCCTGTGGCGCAGTTCATTCTTTGGAGTACCAATTATTCCATTTGAATTCCCATGCCCTTGTTTCCATCCTTAGCATTGCCAACTTCTGCACGTTCATTCCATGCAGCTTGTAGGTGCCCAAATGCATTTGCTGGCTGCAAGAAAGGGCACAACTTCGGCAGAAATACCTCTTTCCCTTTCGCATATACTGGTGCAAGCATCCAACTGCCCTGCCACCCCAGGTCATCTTCAACTGGATGCAACCATGGAGCATGCCCAAAACAACAAGCAATCGGAATTCATCATCATCAACTGCCAACTGTCCTATTGAACTACGAACCATACAATGTGGTCGCATTATTTCTACACTGGCATGTTGGCACCATTGTTACCCGGCGTATGTTAGCCTGTGTCAGGGCTTTTTCAAATCACAGTGTTTACCATCTATTCTCAGTATAGTATTGACATCGGCTCTGCCCTGCTCACCCGTTTTGTCTGACAGCACATACTCCACTTGGCCCAAGTCCTCATTCAGTGTTGTAGTGCGGCATTGAAATGGTGTGTCAGTGTCCTCATGGTACATTTCCAAGTCCCAGTTCAGAAACAAGCACTGCGCGACCTTCACCACCTCCAATGTAACATACAGAGATATGGGAATCATCACGTTGATGAGGATAACGAATCGCAAGAATGTCACCAAGGTGCCCTCCACACCGGGTCCGAACTCGGGCCAACCCGAGGTGCCCTCCAGATAGTAGTCGCCATTGTGCTGACGCAGCCAGATATCACGGCCGATGGCGCCACCCGCTGAAAACAGTATCTGTGCCAGCAAAATTGCAGCGATCAATTGTGTTTCCATGATTATAGCTTCCCACAAACAGGGTGTCGACCTTCCTTGGCATTCAAATTCCCACCACTGACAAAGTGCGTCCAGTTGCCACAGCCACACGTGGGGCAGAGCAGTGTGACCACATCAACATTCTTCCACTATACCACGCCAAGATGGAAAGAAACCTTTTGTGTTCATCCGGTGGCTGCAGAACTGTTTGCAGGACACAGTATGATTCTACCTCCTCTTCGATAGCCAGCTGAGAGAAACACCTGGGCACCTGGAAATTGTGTGAAAGCTCAACTCACGGGCGCAGCAACTCACTGCCAATATCACTGCCCTTCAACTCAGAAACAAAGCCCTGGAGGGACAGCCAATTTCTCAGCTCATATCTGTTGGGGCTATCAGGCTGACAATGTTTCTTGCCCCATGACGATCACCAAGACCACAGGTTTGGATGCTGATGGGGACTCTTCAAGTGGCCAGTGGACAAATGTCAGATTTGCATACAGTAGTGGTGTTTGCATCGCAGCCTTTTGAGTTTCAGCGACAACTGGATTAAGAACCTCTTGTTGCAGCTGGCAGTCACCTACTGTTGCAAAACAACATTGCAGTGCTGTCAGCCACATCGACTAGCAATCGCTAGTTGGAATACAAAGTCACCAATCAATCATGAATGATTTTGACACCTTGCAGCAAAATACTTTTAACAAACAAGAGCTGGGCTGCTGTTGCCTGCCACTCCCACCTGCACAGCGAAGACCACAAGGACCAGCATATTCATGTGGCGTTCCAGCTGCGTGACTTTCCGAGGAGCAGCACTCTGGTTGCGCCGGATTTTGGTGTGCTCACCCGAAAAGACCACTGCACCGATTATCCACTCTGTCTTTCTCAGGGTGGAACCGCGCAGCAGCAGGTTGGAGGCATCCAGACCTTCTTCCCTGCTTCCCACCACTGCACCCTCAAACTGGATAGGGAGACAAAGAAACTCTTACAAGTGAGAAGGGCCACTTTTGTAGGGCATTTCTGGCTAGGGCAGAGCCAAACAATAGAATGCATGGACAAAAACCCTCTCAACAATGAGTGCCCTCAGCATGACCTTTGCCCATCAAGGCATCCTAGAACTGAATACTGAAGAAAGTTATTGCAGGAATGGGCATTCGTACATCGCATGCTTGGGTTGGGAGGGGAGAAAAGATGAGATACACAACTGCAGTTCATTGTTGCCAAGATACAATCAACACCAATGCAATGGCAGTGAAATTGATGTTCAAGTCACAGTGCAAAGGAGGCACAACAGCAGACACCTGATACACACTGGTCTTACAGAATCTGCACAACTGCTGCAAGGCAGCTTTACCTGGTACAGTTTCTCGTTCGGGCATTCACACTCCAGCCGCTTGCCTCCAAGCTCCTTTGCTAACTGCTCCGCCTGTTGACAAGCCTTGGATGCTGGATAGCAGTTCTTCAATTTCAGGTTTGTTTCACCATCCAAGTTAGCAGTCTCCACCCAGCACAGGCCATCATCATCAGGGGATGAGAGGAACAGTAGGTCAGCTGGGAATTCCTGATCTCGCACCACCTTCACAATATCTCCAACCTGGAGGTCATCGAGCATGTCAAAATTGTGGCAACTGACGAAAATTGTGTCCAATTCAGGGATGAACAGTTGTACTACCTGATTCACTCATTTTACAATGGAGATACACTGGGGAATACATGCATAATCTTGTGCTTGAACGCTGACCGAATCAAGTGCCCCCGGCAACCAAACACCTGTAGCATCAGAACTTGCAGCAGTGTTGAAACACAGCACAAAATAGTGCAAAACTGAAGCGAATCCACTGAAATTGTGGATCGGTGAACTCGCTTCAATATTTCAGCACTTGGCTGCCACCACGATCTGCCTGCCGTCATCCGGCAGTGAATACAGTCGTCCCAACCATGACAAGGTGCAGGAGATGCTGGCTACTGTTCACAATTGCACAATGTGCTTTTGACACTTGTACCGAATCCCCAGCAGGCAGCCCAAAGTACTGCAGGCGCGCCACAAACGGAGGTGAAGCGATACCTCACAGGAATCCCGAGGAATTGAAACTGCAGTCCATGTCCCCAAGAATGACACCAAGGGTGCTAGGGCCTGGAGTTCAGCGCCCAGGTGTCGCAGTGCATCAGAGATTAAGGTCGCAATGCTTGAGGAACTTGAACGGAAGCGTTAGACATTTGCTGGAAATGTGCCTTTCCAGAAACCTAGTGGAGTCTTTTAAGGTTCTTTGGGGTCCGGACCTCCCCAGTGGTGTCCTGAGTACTGGAGCTGGAGTGCCCTGGTATGAGCTGCAATTCCATTCCCTGGTGCATCGCTGCTCCAAGTCCCTCTCACCCTCAGGTCCCTCCATTTCGAGCGCACAGGCCGGCTTCCAACGACCAACACATCCACCTCCCGGTTGTTCACCTCCCCATCGCTCTTGTGCCGATAGTAGTCATCATAGATCTCTTTTGCAGCATTGATGCTCAGCACGAAAACCAGGGGGGCGATGGTTGTGATCCAGTGGGTGGGGGACAGCTGGGGGATGAGCTGCAAGGCGGCTATGAAAAGAAAATAGAGGTTGGCGATCCTGCTGAACTGCTCAAACAGGTTGATGAACAGAAAGCTATAGAAGGTGTACTTGGCAGTGCGGACGTAGTTAGTGGGGAATTCAGACTTCTGCTTCTTGTTGCGGGGCTCTGGATGCAGCCGGAACGGCACCGTGCGGACGTCGCCTTTCAGGGGCTGGTGGTGGAGGTGGGAACGTTGGGATCGTATTGAAGGCAGGGAGGACAGCGTCGGCACCTTCAACAGGCAGAGACACAAACCAGAAAATTAAGGCAAAGATGAAAATCGTGGAGAATTGATCCATGTTGATCTCAATTGGTCATTCACAAATTCCCATCGGTTGCCTGCCATTCAGGCTTCCAATGCACAGGAGAGAGACTGGCATCCGCTGCATTCGTTTAAAAACTTAATTGTGTTGCCCTTTTGATCTTTGCACAAGACATTGCAAGGCTACTTTGCCACCGGTTCATGCAATTCCATACCGATTCGCTCCTTCTGTGCATCTGCATTGTCAAGGAATGGGTGCACCTCAACTCTTAATAATCACAGGAAGAACTTTACATTGGACAAGGAATCCTTTGTAGTTCAAACATAAGCAACTAAAGTTGTACCTCTTATCACGTACAGCATGACAGCTGAGGCCATGTGAAGCAGGACAAGAATCCTCTGTTCGGACCCAGCAACGCTGGTTGTGAGGGGTGTTGCGACAGGGCGCGAAAACACAAGCCGAACTCATAATGGACAAACAAAGGTGCAAAATTGAACAATGCTACAATACGATCGAACGCTGCTTCCATTGATGCCCCAAAAGGTGGTGTTCCATTCCCCTCAGACAGCACCCCTCAGCATGGAATGCCACAAAAAGTCAATCTCCATGTGACAGATCAGTGTCTCTCAAGGCTAACAAGCTGAGAGATGGGCCCAAATCAACGATAGTAAATGCGTGTTCTCCCTCTAATAGGCTGCAGGGTCCCATTTCTCAGTGCGGGAGCATGCACAAACAGTGCCACAACACAGCCTTCATGGCAGCCAGCCATGACATTGGTCACATTCCTCATAGACTTCACACACATCTGCATTGCAGGCCCACTCACAATCCAGCTAATCCCTGGCATCAGGCATAGGGAGGATTGTATTCTGGTTTTTGGTTGTTCCACGCCCATACAAATGCAGCCAGTTGCGGCCGTCAGCAACGCGATGTGTCCTGTGTTTTTTGCGTGCATGCTTCCTGTCGCATAAGACAAATGCTGTCTACACAGACATCGATGTCTACTGGCCTCTCTGGGTACCAGACAGACGCTCTGTTTTATTGGCAGGTCGTTTTTGATCAGAGGGAGGACATGCTGCCATTGATTCATCCAAGCAGCGGTTTGACCCCCTCTGGGGCAGTTGGCTGCAATGTCAAGGCACTGAGGTGCAGATTACCTTGCCAGCAGGTCCATCAACGTGAGGCGCATACAGTTCTACCCAACCTTAGTTTCACTTAATTTAGGGCCAGCCAACACAAGCAAACACCCAACAAGGAGCAGCACGATGATCAAGAAGCGATGCAGCCAACAGTTCTTTGCAGCCTTTGGCACCCACCTGTGACATCTCCAGTCGGAACGACGTCTTGGACGTCTGGAGGGCCCGGGGCGCCCTCCGCTCTCGCCCCCCGCCAGCGCTGCCCCTTTCCCAAGTCGCCACCAGAGATTAACTCCTGGACACCAGAGCTGTTCGCATGGGTGCCCACAACGGGCGGAATGCAGGAGGCCCAGATAGGAGGGCTGCGATCCTTCCGAGGGGCAGCAAGCGGACAGGCAGACGGGATGTCCGGTTGGGAACGCTGCACGACTCGCGACGCTGCACGCGCAGCGCTGTCAGCTCGCGTGGGATGGGGAGGGCGGGCGGCGAGCGAGGGCCCGGTCAACAGCCGCCCGCGAAGGACGGCACAGAGCCCAACGCGCATTGCTCAGATCGGGTCCAAATTACCACAGCACTCACAGCACACGAGTCCAAGTCCCGGCGCACTACCTCGGCGGACAGTACCACGACGCGCCTTCCCGCGACCCCTCCCGCGCGCAGCGGACCCTCGCCTCATCGTCCCGCAGCGGACTTCCCGCCCGTTCCCGGCGGGCATCGCGGCTGTGGCTGGCGGTCAACACATCGCCGCGCCCGTGAAAATCCACGGCATCCGACTGACCCACCCAGCTGCCTCGAAGACGCCGGCACCACCTGCCGACCCCCGCGCGCTCCGCGTCCCCAGAGTGTGACGCACGTTGAGTGTGAGTGACGCTCACCTTTCGCCCCCGCTCGCGCGGAGTCACCACTGCGAGGCCCCCGGATGAATTCCTCGCAGAACGCGATCCGCCTGCGGTCCCCGCTCCCCCCAAAGTCCGCCCGCCGATCGGGACCGGCCAGCGCTCCCGCCCCGCGGCTGCCACCAGGGTGGGCGCTCGGCAATGCCCAGTCCGGCCTGGCCAGGACGGACGCCGGGTCTAAGGTCCAAATCGTCCGCGCACAACCTCGGCGTTTGGCTGCTGCGCCCGCAGAACAGTACGTACGCGGCCTCGCCTGGCCAAGCCTGTTCACTACCACTTGCGCGGGGTCTTCCTTTTGCCCGGGAGGCCGTACGGCAGGGATCTGCGGAGTCACGGGGGTGGGGGGGGTGGAGGGGATGATCGGGGGGAGGAGGCCCGGGGGGTGGGACGGAAGGAGCAGGGCTGAGGCCGGGGGGCTCGGGGGCGAGGCGCCAAGCGCACTGCGCGACTGGGGCCGGGGGTTGGCCGGAGTCAGCGGGCTGGTTTTCGAGGGAGCCTGGGACGCGCCGAAGTGGCCCTGCCGCGGCGGCGGGTTCCGAGGGCCTCACAAGGGCCGGTGGTAGGTTAGTGATGTCATGCGTGACTAATGTGCGGGCCCGAGCAGTCACTCTCGAGGCACAACAAACCTGGTCGACCGGCCGGGGTGGCGGACGGGCGGAACCCTGGGGCGGGAAGTTCGCCGGAACTGGCCTCTCTGGTGATGCTGTTTGCGATCGCGCGGGCCCCCGCCGCGTAGCCGCATTAGGAATGAAAACAGGGCATGTACATGCGGATTACACGTGTGTAGTGCGCCTTGATTGATTGAAAATAAATGGGGTTAACTATCTTGTTAATGGGTTTCCGGCCAGGGCGACGAGGGGCGGGCGCGCTGGCTCCAGCTGGACCAGTGCCACTTAGGTATAGTTGTTTTGGCGGCCCCCGCGGTTTCTGTCCCCCTGTACCTTGGGGGTCAGTGGCCAGTTCGTCGCGTTCAAGGAGGGCCAGGGGTTTTTGGCGCCCTTGGGAGTGACGGGCTTTGGCGCGAAGCGAAACAAGATGGAGTGGGGACCGAGGGGTGAGCCTACACAGCCTCCCCCGCTCACGTCCGCCAAACATTTGGCACAGCCCGGACCCACAGAGTGGGTCTTGACCTCCGGCTCTTCGCCGAGTTTCTTCCCTATGAACCCCTCCCCTGCTACCTCAGGTTGTATAAGGGACAAACAGTGTGGTCTTTGTAATGTATTGGTCCAGTGCGTGTGTGGACCTGGGCGGGGCAAGGAGCCCGGCTTGGCAGAAATGACTGAAACGTGAGGGAGCTGCATCAGACCACTGTTTAGTTGGACGAAAACAGGGC
>CAJHUC010001980.1:0-37499 GCA_905146915.1 Ostreobium quekettii
CACGCAACACAAGCAAGCCATCGGCAAGAAAGGCGACGAGGAGAAACAGTAGGAAGCAGACAGCCATGCAAGGTGCAGGGATCATCGCTGGCAGGACTGAACAGCACGCGACCCAACTCAATGGTGTTGTTCACCGGGCAAAAACCCGTGCTCAGAGCAATTCCCCAATAAGTTGGTTGTGCATTGGTATCCTTCAAACAAACAGTAGTTTGTGTAGCATATGCTTATTGCAGGGTGCCTGTGAGCAAGTTCATAACAGAGTGTGCAATCCGTTGAAGTGAATTTTGAGTCGCGATGATGAACACCAAAACATCGTCCGGGTGCAGGGCAGCTCTGCCTGCACCAAGGCAGCACCCTGCACAGATGCAGCATCAAGTACTATGAACTACCGAGCCTTGCAACACAATCTTGCAGAAGAATGTTCAACCAATATGAGCCAAGGCAAGTCAGCTTGGCCAAGCCCAACCTGATTTTAACAGACACAAATTCAGGCAAATTCGAATTACAACATCCAAACATTTGTATTTGGAGAGACTGGCCTTGCACCCCACCATCTCAGTCTTCATCCTGTGGTTCGGGTTTCTCTGCAGCAGCCGGCACAGGAAGTCCTTGCACTCATCGCTTATTTCTCCCAGTGGCCCGTCCGTGTGCTCCCGGCTGTCTGGGAACGCCAACTCACCCTGGCGCTGGCCAAGCATGGGCTGGCCCATCGCCGAGTCGTCAGCAACCTGTGCAGCAGTGTGCAGTATACAGTCGGTCCTCTTCTCTCTTTTCTGGAATCATTTTTTCCGTCAAACATTTGCCATATCACTTGCATTGTAATTTCTCTTGCTGAATTCATAGGTTTCTTGTCCAAAAGCTGAAGGACTTCTTAACACGGTATGCAGCATAGATGAACTCTATAAATTTCCACGCCAGACTATCGAAAGGAGCCTGCGGTTTGAGCAAAGAGCCAGCAGCATCGATGGCAGTGTAGCCTTCAATCTTTAATTCTTCTATTGCTAACATTACTGTACAGCATCAGTAAGCTGTTGGAGAGGTCCACGCTGACAACAGAAAGCCGACCGCAAGACACCGCACTGCAGTAGCCCATGAACGTGCAGAAAGATTGTTGACTGCAACTGTCAATATGCCGATGCAGAGCCATTGCACATAATGGGCAACATTGGGAACCCTACTTTTGTTGGCAAATTTGCCATGGGTCTTCCAAATGGTGACGTTGGAGCTTGTGTGATTGCATGGTTCACAACAGAAGCAGTGGAGGGAGTGGCGCACTGCTGAGCTATTCAGTTTACAAATAAAGTGCTTCAGCAATACTTCAGCAACATAAACAGTACATTCCAGCAGTATCTATGTACACAAATCTCCTTACGCTATAGTCGTACCCTTTATGAGTGCATCACAGGAAAATTTTGAGAATTATCAGTATTCATTTTCAGTTCTAAATTCACCTCTAAGATGGTGCAGTCATGGGCAAGCCGCCAGGACTTTGCCAGCCACACTTTTCGATCCGTTTGAACTCAGTTTGATACAGTCATAAGCCCTCTCAAGTTTCCCACCTCTGATGATGACGTGAGGGTTGGGGTGCTTTTGCCAAATGCTTGATTTCACCGCAGGCTGGAAACTGAATGCTGTCTGCCGTTCTGAATGCAGTAGGGGCATGTGACATAACCAGTGTGCTGTATTCCCACGTCATATCTGGGGTAAATTCATTCAGTCAGTCAAGCTTCCAACGCTCACAGGCCAGACTGCCTCCTGGCTTCATGTGGATGTTCACTTCCTGCAATTTTGAGTCTCGTACCTGCGCCTCCAATCCCTTGGTGCGCCACTGCACCACCACCTCCAGCCCAAACAGCATCCTAAACAGTCAGCAAACCCGGTGCCACTCAAAACTTGTCACACAGTCAACCAGCAAAATGCTTGTGCTCTCAAACAGCATTGGAGTATACCAAAGCAATTGAGCAGCAATGCCATCAAATGACAATCAATGGTCAAATACTCAACGAACAGCAGAAACAACAAGCAATCAAGAAAGAATAATCGATGATAAAACAATAAGCAATCAAATATTTCAATCTGTTACAAGGCTGGACAGCCGCACGCGCTGTGCATGTGTGGTGCTCAGATTAAAACAGTGTTGCAACATCATGCGGCCGGGCAGACTATCCAGATGGTCCTCAAGGCCCTGAGAGGTTCAATCATTTACTTGAAATTACAATCAGTAACCTGGAAGCAATGTCAGTCCATTGACAATTGAGCAGTGTCATTGAGTGTCTGACCAAGGTCCCGCCAAGACAGACACAAACCACAGCAGCACAACTATGCCAGGGCACACTGTACTTAATCCCACTCCTCTGCACGTCTGACTTTAGGCCGTTTCCCCTCCACAAAAACGCAATCAAAACCAGCACATTCCAAACCACAAATTAGTGCAAATGGTTCCAAAGGGCACAACCTGCATTATCTTAACAACACAATCAATTCGACCCCACAAATCATTAGTCATTAATTGACAATTCTTAAATTTAAGTACTAAGCATTGATCTATGATTATGCTAGTTAATTGTCAAGAACTGCATGTGTACTTGGGGGCCCACCGGAAGAGGCACACGCCACAGGAGTACATGTCCGCCAGGCCGCCGTTGTACTTAAGTCCACTCCTCTCTGCAGCCAGCACTTCTGGTGCGCAGTACCGCGCGGTCCCCAGGGCTGTCTTGGGCGCTGAGTGCCGTCCGCGCTGCTTGGCAAAGCCAAAGTCGCACAGCATGACAACAGGGTGCGGCTGTGTGTTGTCATCAAGGAGCAGGTGCTCAAGCTTGATGTCGCGGTTGGATACGCCGACCTTGTGGCAATAGTCCACGGCAGTTATGAGCTGCTGGAAGAGCCAGCGCGCCAGCGCCTCGGGCAGGCACCTGCGGGGATGCCGAAAGTCCAGCTGAGCACCGGCTGATCGGTCACGGCTGCGGAAGAACTTCTGTTTCTCTTGGAACAATGTCTGTGTGTCACAAACAGGTGGCAAGTGGACAGCATGAACGGCTGAGGGATAAGAAAATGTCCTTCGTGTACATGAGCCCATGTTCGTCTGCAAGGTGCAAGGCCCTCACTTTGCCTTTGAAAGGCAAATCGGAAAAAGGGAACTGAGCACCAGAAGGAAATCTCTCCTGGGAACCTGCCAGCTTGCACTTCACAAGAATGCCAGTGAGAAGCCACTGGACTGTACCTAATACGATCAAAGGGAAACACTACATGGAATTATCGAAGATGGACAGCGGGAAGAAGGAATTGAGCAATGTCTAGTTAAAAGCACATCTGCCAACATGTCACCAATGTGCTTGCACCGGCAAGGTAATGTATAGGCCACTGCACACCCAGACTGTTGACTGTCTGTGTGTGATTCACCTTTCTCCCTCAAAAACTGCGCCTGTCAAGCCTGCACTCTGACATACCAGGCGGTTTTGGATTGTCTTACCAACATCTACCACACTTTGATTATTGGCATGGTGATTGCACATTTGAGAAGAGTCTGGCGGAGCCCCAAGAGCACTGGTGGCACCCCAAGAGGGGGCACCAGATATACATTATGACATGACAAACATGATGAACCCTTCTGGCCGGGTGGCTGCAAAGCTGTGTTCTGGAAGGTGAAGAAGAACTTGCATCTGGCAATGGCAAGGGTTACATGACAGCAATAAGCGGGTAAGGGATATATAAGTCTTACATCTGTAAGGCTGCTTTCCTGTGTTTATGTTATTGAGACTTCCCTAGGTAGTGTTGTTCCAATGCAAATTCCACTGATCCTGTTTGTCAACGTTGCATGGCAAGACAGACTACTGCGCCCAACAGGCAAAGAGGTGTCCTTCCTGTTGCATGCCAGGACGTCTCACATCTTCAAATGGAAAAGCGATATGCCGGACAAGAGATCATCCACACCAACCGAGAAGGTCCATCTTCTGCGGTGAAGGCGATGGTTACCACAACAATTATTGCTCAGGAGGTGGTGCCAAATGCACAACTTGTGTTTCCTTCTGTCGAAAAGACGTTGCAATCCTTTCAAGTTCCTTTCAACTAGACAATGCGGTGCCCTTGCACCATGTAGGCGATGTGGGACACGACTCCTCATCAGCCCTCCACCATTCAGCCGTCCCTACCCATTCCAGGGCCCATCCCCCCGCATTCGCCCGCCTCCCGCCGATCAATCACGCGCCGCACGCCGAGCCTATCCGCCCAATCCATGCCTCACGGTCAGACGTGCCCCTCGCTTCCACAACAAGGCCAGCGCCGTTCGAGCCGCACAGGCAGGCGAGCGGAACAAGGGAACATTCGGATCACCCGCTCCCGCCGTCGCCACCGCGATGCCGGGCCGAAGCTCCAACTCGCGAGGGCAGACGCGCTGCGAAAGATTCCGCTCGCGCCGATCACTGCCGCCGATCGTCCCCCGACGCTTGCGCCCGAACGCCCGCGTTCGCACCACCCCAGCGTCCCCCTATTGCTTGCGCCAGCATTGCCCTCTGCCCCCTCCTGCTTCCTGCTGGCCCTCACCCCCCTTCCGCCTGTCGCGCCCCCAAGCAGCCTTCCGGCCGCCACCCCCATCCCAAACCCTCGGCAGCCACTGGCGCCACCCGGATCCACCCACACGGCAACCAGGGGCCAGAAACGGAAACAATTGCCTCTCCCCCCAACCCCCTGGTGTGGAAAAGAGCCTCAACCACACCTGTTTAGAGGGGGTGCCCTTGCATGACCTGTTTCTCTTTGTAACAATCATACCCCCTTCCCCGTAGGCGCCCCCCCACCCCCACCCCACCCCCCTCCCTCGTTCTGGTTACCATTGAAGTGCTCGACGAACTTCAGGCACTTCATTTGATGTCCACAGCAGAACGAGGGTCCGCTGGTCCCAGGCCCCTCCCCCCCTTGCGCATTGAAGTGCCTGACGAGCATCAAGCACTTCGCTCGACATCCACCGCCCAACGTGCTTTCTCTGGTCCCTTTACAGGACTGGCCTCCCTCAAAGCCCGCTGCCAGCCGCCGCAGCATGTCGATATCCCGACTTGCAACCCAAACATTGCTCACGGCAGCAGGGGCGCATGCCGCCAAGGCAGACCCCCCCCCCTTCCGCAACTCAACACCGGCCCACTGGGGCCCCCCCGGCCCCCCTTCCCAGTTCCCATTCAAGTGCGTGACGAATTTCATCATCTATCCGCAGCACATCAGAGGGTCATTGGTCTCTCTAAAGGACTCGCCTCCCTCCAAGCCCGCCGCCGCCCGCGGCCGCAGGTCGAGATCCCGATTCAGAACCGCCCCATTCACTCGCTCACACCCGCAGGGACGCATGCCGCCCAGCCAGAGCCTCCCTCCACAGCTCGGTGCCGGCCCACCCGCATCCCAGGGCCACCGATTCGTTCGGGCTGCGCTCCAAACCCCAAAGGCGCCCAAAGCACTCCGTGCCGATACGCAGGAAAGAAAAAAGATCCAGCCAGGCTTTCCACTCGCCTGTTGCGCAGCCTGAACTTCAGCAGCGCTCCCCCCCTTCCCCCGCACCCGCCCCGCAGTTCAGCCCAATGCACTGGCGCGTTCAAACCCCACAGGCGCGCCAAAGCACGCGCCCCCGACAAACATCGCCCCAAACGGGCAAGCAACAGGACAAAAGATCCAGCCACGCCCCCCCCCACTCGCCTGTTGCGCTTCACGAACTCCAGCAGGGTGCCCCCCGCCACGTAGTTGAGCACGATGCACAGGTGAGTGGCGCTGAGGCAGGCCTCCCGGAACCCCACGATGTGCTTGTGCCACAGGGAGCGCAGCACCAGCACCTCGCGCTCCACGTACTTGGTGATGCCATGCTCCCCCCGCGGTATCAGCTTCACCGCCACCAGGTTCCGCGATGCGTCCTTGATCCTCAGGTCCGTGGCCAGCACGACCAGGCCGAAGGACCCCTCGCCCAGAATGCCCGCGAATTGGAACCAATACGGCAGCCGGAAATCCTTCTGCATGCCTGGGCGACGCGCGCCGCCCCCTCGTGGGGGCGGGGCTGCGACTGATTGGCTCCCTGTTTGGACTTTAGGTTGGCAGCGTCCCCGGCGGCTGGCGGTGGCGGGGAGGGCCGGGAGAAAGAGGTCCAGAGGAGAGGAGGCGGAGCCAAAAGGGGGGGGGAGGCGTGTGTGGGTGGGGGTGGGGGTCGGAAGGGGTGTGCAGAGTCGAAGATGCCGTGGTTCTCGTGACATCAGCTCCGCCCGTCGTCGGCGGCGGGGGCGTCCGGCCCCAAGGGGGAAGGGCACCTCGGCGGACGGGCCGACGTGACGGCCTCGAATGCCGCGATCACCGTCATCATCGGGAGATCTTATGCATCGAGGCGAGGAGTCAGCGGCCAGCTCCCCGTTGCGCCCGAGCACAGCAATCGTCTGTGATGTGCTGCATGAGAAGGCATGAAATTAGTCGCTGTGTCTTTCCGTGAAGACCTGCTCGTTTCGTCACCCAAACCGTAAACCACTGACGCGCTGACCCGCGTTGGCCTTGTCAGCTGATGAAGAAGGGATGTTCACGGAAGGACAGATCTGTCCCTCTAGAGGGACTAATATATACTCTCCATGAAAGCCTGAACTTGGGAAGGTATTGCTGCAATCCGACCACCGTTGTGGGGAACACACAGATTCACAATTGCGGCATCATTAAATTGCCTGAGCTCATTATCAAGAAGTCGGCGTCATCGAGAATTCTTACGCATCGAGGATGGGAGGCATCAGCCCACTATTTCTCCCGGGAAGAACACTGCATTTGATACGTTCCATGGAACTGAAGATATTACAAAAATCAAGCAACTGAGTCGCTGTGCCGTGGGAAGGCACGATCATCGCAGTCATCATTCATTCACCATCATCAATAAATCTTTCAGATCCAGGCGAGGAAGCAGCCAGCAGCTCCCAATTTCGCTCGGGCAAAGCATTGTCCATGATCTGTTCCATTCAATTCCAACAATTTGGAAATGCGATGACTAGTGTCTCCAGACTCCACCAGTGGAAAACAACCTGTTTGCGATGACAATTGTGACGCCATTTGACACAAATTGATGCCATCACAGCTGCTTGTATGCCATCGCAAGCACTGTGATGGCACCACTTTGTGTCGGAATGGCATCGCAGTTGGCATCGCAAACATGCCGTTTTCTGCCAGTGCTGTCGCTGATCGGGTGGAGGCGGCGTATGTGCAGGGCGAGTGCAAAACCACAGCAACAAAATCGAGACTAATGAATATCGCGCTGAAGGTATGGCATTTCCCCGAATGACTAAGGAATGGTGGATAAGGGGAGGGGATCTCACTGCATATCCGGCGCCTTCCAAACCACTAGGAAAAAACAGGCCAGATGACACAGGCTTGACACGGTCTGCTCAAAATCCAACCGTGTACTTTCGGCAAATGTGGTCCCAAAAGTACACATTTAGTACACACATTGACACAGTTTTAACCGTGCATC
The DNA here is from genome assembly GCA_905146915.1 of Ostreobium quekettii. Classification (NCBI taxonomy): domain Eukaryota; kingdom Viridiplantae; phylum Chlorophyta; class Ulvophyceae; order Bryopsidales; family Ostreobiaceae; genus Ostreobium; species Ostreobium quekettii. The sequence continues at coordinate 7,463 of CAJHUC010001980.1, forward strand.
CTAGGAAACCGTGTGGTCTACACAGTTGTTTGAGGGTACACGGTTGAAACTGTGTCAATGTGTGTATTAACTGTGTACTTTTGGGACCACATTTGCCGAAAGTACACGGTTGGATTTTTAGCAGACCGTGTCAAGACTGTGTCATCTGGCCTGTTTTTTCCTAGTGAACAGAGGCTCTTGAGTGCACTGCACTCAACGCCGAACGTTCAATTCTCGGTCCAACAACGATTAATTCCTGCTGGCTCCTCCGTGCTGCCCACACCCCACTGTTTCCGTTGAATTGTTCAAACGCTTGCACCCTATATGCGATTTGCTTGATGGGCAGAATTAATGCAAAAGAGCCAAAAATGCAAAAGAGTATAAAGCACGAGAGAGAAGTGGATACAAACTGATCATGAGCGAGCGGCACCTCAACAAAGGACTTGCCAATGTTTAGTTTCCCACGCAATCCCCTGTGAAGATGCACTGTCTTATAAAACACGTGCAGGAAAATGAAAGCAAGAGACTTAGCCCTCAATTCTCAGCATAATCAGCCTCTGTTTCCACAGAATGTACTCAGCAGTACGTTAATCTCATTGTTCTGGTATTTGCGCTCATTATCCTGGGGTACCCGAGGACAATGGTAACCGCCATTGTCGGCTAACTTCTTATGTGCATCGTTGTACTCTGTTCCTGGAGGACAAAAAGGAGCGTGTGTGCTCCCACCAAGGAGATACACTTGTCCCCCCGTGGTGGTCTCCAAGTTCAGAGTTTTGGAAACCACACAACCCCAAAACTCGGAGGCACACAAATCACAGTCAGGCGCAGCAATTGGGCCCCAGTGACCCGTCCGCGACAGGAGCCGAGGCGGGGCACCCCATTCCCCGAGGCAGGCATCTTCGAAGGTGAGCGCAGGAGCAGGCGGCGCATGTCTGCTCCCCCCTTCCCCCTCCTCGACATCCGACATCGTTTGGCTGATGGGAGCCGCGGTTCCGCCCCGCGGGTCGGCGCGGCCGTTCGCCTGCCGCCGGCGGTCAATCTGCCAACATATGGCTTTTTGGCGCGAGGGCTGCAAGGCTGCCCGACACGGGGTTGGGGCGTGTGCGCTGGTACCAACGCACCGGTGCGGGACTTGAGCTGCCTAATTGGCAGAGCAGAGTGGCTGGAGGCAAAGCGGTTTCATTGTCAATTTTTGGCAAAAAATGGCAAGGAGGCCGTCAGCCTCCTATTTTGCACGAGCAAGGCAGTTTCAATTATCAGCTCATTGAAATCTAATGTTAAACACAAACGAAGCCTAGCAAACTATTAACTCCTGCTGCCAAGATGATGCGATTGTCGATGATAGTGCATCAGCAGAAGTGTCCTTGCCAGCTGGCGGGCGGGAGCTGAAGCGAAGAGTGCTCTGGCATTGCGATATCGAAAAAGACTTGAGTGGCTTCGAAGGATGTTATCATAGGCCTGGCAGTAGGAGAGAAAATGGCTCTCGTCTTCTGCCACCGGAGGCATGGGGCGTTGCAGGACAAAGCTGTACCATTTCGCACTGTCTCTTCCTGCGTTCCAATTGTGTTGCAGTGGATTCGTGGGTGTATTTTGAAGCCTAAAACGTGATAAAATGGTACCAGCTCGATTTTCTGTATGCCAGAGCATGGTTGCGGGGGAATATTCTGCTCATTTTGCGCTGGGCCCACTGAGCAAAAATTTGACAGCGAACACATCCTCCCCGTGATTCGCTCTGCCCGAAATTTTTCGTTTCCTCCACCGCTACGCCTTTTGCGCTTGGCCTCTCGGCCGATGCGCTTGCGGGGCCGCCGCCATTTTGTCCGCTTGCAATTCTGCCGCAAGGCCAACGCGATGGGGAGGGAAGAAATTCGTCTGTCGGGGACACAGCGCGGCAGAGTGCTCCTTTGCAAAGCCACGTGTCGTTGCTCGCCGCATCAAGCTGTCCTCGGCCAAGGGCGCTCTCAGCGACCCCACTCTTCAATGAAGAGTCCACAATGTGGACTGCAATTTGTGCAGGCCTGCGAGCAGGAGCACCGGCCTGACCTTCGCCGTCGAAGTTCACGAAGGGACTGAGGAACGGCGGTGCGCGAACGGAAATACCAGTTTTGAAATCTGAGCGCCCAGTTTAGCCACAAATGGTATACTCACATTGTTACGACTAGAACTGATTGATTGTTATTAATAACTGAATGCATGAAAAGATGACGAAGCACTAGGAATTGCATTAAGGGTGTTGATGAACGGACTGAATATAAAGGACAGAGCGTCTGTTGTCCCTTTGCCTCGGCTGTAAACCGTTGCCGTGGACTCGAGCGTACAATCCCCATTCAGGGATCGCCACCCCTTGAACCTGTCTGCCTTCGTCAACACATTTTCCCGGTTCGACGACACACTCAGGCTAGAGGAGGATATCCAAAACAGCGACCAGTCCTTCGGCTGTTCGACTACCCGCAACACAGCGCCCACCTCGCCGTCGGCAAGGGCAGCGATGTCGCAGGCAAAAGGTCGATTTTTGAACACTCCCCCTCGTCTATCTGCCTCTCTCTGAACTCCCTGAGTCTCTGTGTACTGCCCCTATGTAAATAGAGTTGTTTTTACGCGAGTTTTCTCGTGAAAACGTACAGAACATTTTTGACGCATAAGGATGCAAAACCAGTTTGATGCACAAATACGCGATTATGTACGTCGTAAGTGACAAACCTTTTCCCAACTTGGAAAATTCTTGGGAACAGGTGTTGGCGATGGAGCAATTTTAAGTCACCATCCAGTGCAAAACGATTTTTCCCACAACATGTCCAAATTAGTTCTGCGCATGAAATTTTAGATATGCAACACCATGGCATTTCTGGTGCCGCACGCCATCAGTGCGTCAGAAAGGCTGTCTGCAATCATTCATTCCTCCAACAACCTCCACGGTTGAACGCGTAGCACCTTTCTTGAGACCTACAGGTGCTTGCGTGCCTCTTGTGCCCAGATGCCTATTATCGGCGACTCCGCTTCCTATCCAGAATTTGGGTGGTGGCTGTGGCAGCCACCGAGGCGGGGGGGAGGATGGCGCGGGTTGAATTGCGTCGCCAATGCAAGGGGTGTCTGTCTGAAACTTGTTGGGCAACTGATGGTTAGAAAAAGTGTAAATTGCAAATGACCATTCAGACCATACTGTAATTGTGTTGCTTATGATTGATCATGCATCTGGGCGTTCAATTTGTCGAAGAGCAGAAGGCGCGGTGTTTGCCACATTCGAAATGACATCGCCCATTTGCGTGAAAATTAAAAATACAGAATTTCAGAACGCGGTTTCTGAGGAAGTCAAAAACTAGGTTCTATTCCAAGTCGCTGAGAGTAGGCTTCTGAAGTTCATCTTCATCTCCATTCTTTATCCATTAACACCAATCGCGCTATGTAAATGTGCCACTCTTTGCGCTGCTTAATCTCTCGAGGAATTCCCAGGCATCGACTTTGCGGAGCGGTGACGAAAGGGCCGGCGAAGTCTGAGAGGGATGAATCTTTTCACGGCGCCCCTCGGCACTGCGTCAGCGAAAGTGCATCCGCTGCTGAGCCCCGTAAACTTACCTTCGACTGGTCAATGCGAGTCCCTTGCGCCTTACATAGAAGTCATCTGTGTAGAAGATGTCGAAAGCATTTGCATGGAAGAAGTTTTTATTATTTAAGTTTCTATTATTTAAGTTTTCTATTATTTAATTTTTTATTTCCCGTATCCGTTTTCCTATCCGCTCGCCACTCTTATGTCCAGACACTGCTTCGTGATCACTATCAGAAAACACCAGGTTTGGGATGCCAACAGCGACGCCATTTGACACAAAGTGGAGTCTTCGCAGTAATTGAGACGGCACAAAATGGATGTGATCCCATCAACTGGTGTCAAATGGCATCGCAGTCGGCATCGCAAGAATATCCGTTTCTACTGATGGACGTCCCAAGCCTGGTGCACGAGCCTGCTGCATCCGCAGCGGTTCATCAACTTCTCACCCGTTTCCAGGTGGTTACTTTCAAGGCTGGAATTTGCGCAGATCCAATTGTTACTCAACTGAGCATGTGGAAAGAGGCGCTGGAGGCGTGTCGCGAAGCGCTGGTGTCTGATGCCGCCAGTTCCGAAATTCGGGTAATGGTGGCACTGGATCCGCATGCCAAAATTTCCTTATGTCCACAGTTGCATTACACAAATATCACCATTTTCGATACATCTGCAGCTCACGGATTTCTTTCCCTTCACATGTTGCTCCAGGGCAGGCCTGGAGCGCGCTATTGCCATGGAGAAAAGGGCCAAATAACACGTGTTCAAACGTGTACAAAGTTTACGGGCTTGGGTTATTTTCGTGTTTTTAGCATGCAGAAACCTGATGAAATGCATATATGTGCGTTCGCAACAAGTGTTATTTGGTCCTTTTTCTGCTAGTGTATATGATTCTTAACCACATTGGCCCAGATGAGAAATGGCGATACTACGTACGCTGCAGCACAGGAAGCTAATTTCCATTATATAAATGTATTATAACTGGCATTATATATTTTTTTTAGTTACCAGTGGACAATGAACAGCAATCTTGGTCTTTGCGTTTACGTTTTTATGCACAGAAATTTAAACAGACAATCTGGCAATTTTGCTGCCATATTTGCACATATTTCCGGCTCGTCGACACGCCCAGATTACATCGTTATGTCCCAAACAATGATCAGTCCTCCAGCTCTCCAGCACCGCCAACACAGCTTTCACCTCTCCCTCGGCAAGGGCAGTGACGTCGTCGAGCAAAAGTCGCTCTCTGCAAACTTCAGCGGGTTGTCTGCCACTCCCATGATTCCTTGAGTCAGTATGTACTGTCCTTAAATTCGCAGGTCTCACTTTTGCGCACTTTTACGGCTACATACGCCTGCAAACGTAAAAACATTTTTACACGTAAGTAGCCATAATAGGAAGTGACTACGCCGTAAGCGCCCAGCCTGGTAAGCAGATAACTTGTATAGGATCGCACCGGGTACATTCCTTATAGTGTGTGAGCAAAAGACGGACAATTGTTCGCGATCGCTCTCAGGGATCTGATCCGTGCGGCGCACACCGGTCGCACGGTCTCAGCGCGTCTAAGCATCGAATACTGTAAAATACTCAGCCCTAGGGAGGCCTCCCGCATCAGAAAATTTCACCGTTACTTTGTGCTCCGCATTTTGTTTTTCAGAGCGCTATTTTAATATCCTTTACGTTGCTCAGAACGCAAAGGCCAAGATTTGCGTTAATATTTATATTATTTTCTCCTCAAAAAAGGCCAAGCGTTACGTTAATATGCGGACGGTTTGAATATTTCACAGTAGTGATTTCCACGCGAAGATCGACGATCAACTTCTCGGGGAGAAGCGGCAAATGTAAGCATTGTAAATTGGTGAGCGTTATTCTGCTTTCACCAAAGCATATGTGGAATTTCGATCAGTCACTATCGCCGACGCGAACGTCCAATACCCTTCACATCCTGACGCGATGTCATGTAGGCCATAAAGGCATGAAGTAATGAATGCCATGACGGTCACTCTCGATTTGGATTGTTTAGGTTTTTAGGGATTTGGGGCTCTAGTCCCTTCATGACCTTCATAGCCGGTAGCAGTAGGTATATTACAATCCCACCGCTGAGTGGTTGCTCAAATCCTTTGGCTACATTTGTCACATAAACATGACAAAGCACTGCCCTTGCACCTTGAGGGCGATGTTGGGCATAGATTCCAGATCGGTGTCTGAATGGTGTCCTCTCTGAGTTCTTGTGCAGGTCAGCTTTTTTGCGCGCAACGATTGCGCACAACCCTGTTTGGGGAAAACATGGTGTCAGTTACGAACTCAAAGTCCACAATAAAGGCTCAATGCTTTACATTATTTGCATGTACCACTTTCCCTGAAAGAGCGTCCGTGATGGCATCATGGACATCAACCGCCCTCTCTTGATTCATGGCTTTTTCTCAAATGACAGCTAGTGCGGTCTTGTTTATTTGCTCCTGAGCACTTCAGGCATGTGCGTCGTGACGGCAGTTCCTCACGGCCAATGTTCCGATATATGGACATGAAGCATCAAAGTGTGTACATCTACAGAGTATTATTACGCATTTTTGCGACTTCACAGGATACGGCACAGTTTTCGACATCAGGCCTCATATCAGATCTCATTCATCATATTCCGCATCGCAAATTTAAAAGTGACAGAGCATGTTTAACATTTGTTCTGGCGTTCAAGGGCCCATGTCCTTTATCTCATGCCTTGTCGCAATGCCAAGACATTTGTCAATGCCTAAAACCAGCACACGGTAAATTCAATACTCCATTATGGTACTTTTTTTGGAGCACAAAACAACTAAAGATAACGCAACCTGCTGCGGATGATATCATGAAACAAATATATGACGGTGGCATTATAATGTCAGTAATAGCAAGAACACTGGCAACAGTAATAGCAACAATTGTAGCAATAAAACTTGAACATCTACGCAATCAAACATAAAACAAAGGACGGGCCTGTCCTTTGTCGTCGTGCATGTACACGATAACAACAGTAACTGGGATAATTTTTGTAGTAGCGAGTGAATAGAAACTACTTTTTTCACAGTTATCCATATGGCTTTGAGGCAGGGAGCATCGCAAGCTGCACTCTTGGACGCGCCACGCGAAGCCGTCGCGGAGATTTGGTCTGAGCTCATTCGCCTGGCGGAATTTGCCGCGCCCTTTTCCAGCAGGTAGGAAAAATATGCGTGAACACCGCGGTCGCTGTTGCTGAACAAACTTGTAGACGTCGTCCGCCATCCTGGGGAAAATCCGCCACACGTTTATCGCAACACAGAGAGCCTCGTTTGGCTGTTGATGTGGTATATTGGAAATTCGTTGTTGTGCACAACATCGGCCCAGTGTTTTATCAAGACAGCACCGTGGTGCAGAATTCAAGGCAAGGGAGAGGCAAACTGCAGCATCAATACACTTTTGCTTGCGCCTTGAAAAACCCATGAGATGACCTGACAGCTTCAGGGGAAGCGCTCCACCATGTGCCAATTCACGATATGTAGCTCGCAAATTAATGTTGTCATTTTATATTCTTATTCTTGTCGGAACTGCCGCACCTGATTTCCAAGACTCGATGCATTAAATGCAGGGAAGCTCTGGACCATATCTATGTGAATACCAAAGCGTTGGTATCGGATGCCCCAGGTTGTTTGTTCGCTCAAAAGCAAGGCGATTTGCTCAAAACCTTCTTCTGCACTGCTATGCTTGTCGGCATGTCGTGGCGCAATCGCAGCATTATATGAGATTCAGGCCGCTTTAAGTTAGATATGTGGTGAGCATCAGCGATACAAAGCAGCCGATGACTGTTCAGTGAGAAATGCGGAAACTTAGAACAACGCCGCCTGCCTTCGCCAGGCGTTTGACAACCGGCATTTCCTCTATTCCCTGCTCTTCTTTCTCAGAACGAGATAGTGGGGGGCGGTGGGACGACACATAGGCGGCCCTGGACATAGCCATGGTACATTTTGATGGGTCATGTACTGTGAGTATACCGCGGATGGTGACATGCAAATTTTTGCCGTAATGCCGTATGTGGGAAATACTTATTCTTCTCATCCTTGTCGGGCAGGGATGGAAGGAGGCTGAAGATAGTTCCCAGGCCGCAGCGCCTGGAGGGCTCGGAGCTGACGCGGGCGCTCGAGAGCGCGATGGAGAACGAGAAGCACGGAGGGCTGCGAAGGGTCGCCACGAAGCTGCTCGCGAATTCGTGGTCGAAAGGTTGGCGCGCGCAGGCCTAGGAATTTCCCATGGGCGAGCTTCACGCAATTATCTACACACGCGCAATTTGCGCAAATGGCCACTTGCGCAGTTGCCATCTGCGCCGACACCGTGGCGATGTACTCAAACGCGGCGGGGATACACTAGAAAAAATTGGCCAAATAACACGTGCACGTGTTCAAATGTGTACAAAATTTGCGGGCTTGGGTCATTTTCTTGTTTTTAGCGTGCATAACATTGATAAAGTGCACTTATATGTGTTCAAAAAAGTGCTATTTGGCGTTTTTCTTGCTAGCGATGGGGCCGAGGGTGTGGCCATTTCACCCACTACAAGATCACTGTGCGGTTAAGCGGCTTCTTAAAGGTAAGTGAGCATTTGGAGTATTCAATAAAACACCATTATTTTACTTTCGGCATTTCGGCATCTGAGAGACGGATGTTTGCTTTGTTGCGAGTGTAAGTTTGTGCCCGCGGCTCAGGCAAGGCGGTGCCTCGATTCTTTTTGGCGTTCATGAGGGGGCACGCATACCTGCAGGCAGGCAAGCCAGAACAAGCGAGGAAGGTACATGATTCCCTACAATTGACCATTACCAAAGGCTTTAAGCTCATTTTGGAGAATATGAAGGAATGGCAATAGCGGCGAACTATTTCGTATTCAATTTTGAGAATAAAAACGATACTACTATTTTTGATAATGCAATGGCAACATGCAACAAATGTGATAATTAAGCAGCGCGATTTCGGTGCCTGGTACTCTACATTCTTGTTATAAGTGGCCCAAATCCAGGATTTGGATGTTTGGCGGCAAAGTTGCAGTGTCCGCGCTGCAGACACGAAAAATTTGAATAACACCGGCGCCATTGTCAGGTGAATGTGCGAGGCCATATATGAAACCGGTGTAGTCCATTTAACACTCCAATCAGAAAGAAACAGCGCGAAATAATAATTGTGTAACAAAATAATCAACTAATGAGGTATTATCTCTTAGGCATCGCATAGTATGATATTTTTTACAGCAACGACACTGCTGCGTTCTGCGTCTCAAAAGTTATAGCAACGCAAGGCGCCATATTGGTACGCGCCAACCCTCATAAATGCAGCACTGATGAAAGAGGCTTTGCCGCAAAACGTGCATACATTGATGCATTATCTTGTAATTTACATTAGTTTAGGCATCCATTCAAATACAATGTATTTATTTGGAACGATGTTTTACTGACTGAATGGAATGTTAGGTTAAATTGAATTTTAAAATGTAGGCCATTGAGAAAAATTGGCATTCATAATGTTTTACAAACTGAAGCACTGCCGGTACAGCACGTCTGAACAGCAGATGAAACAGCTGTTTGAACTGGTAAAGGATCAATACCGTACAGTGCTTGGTTGTGCCGCTTTTCGAGAGAGTGTGTTGCAAGCACCAACACCCGCGGTTGTGCGTTTCAGGACGCGGCTTTCTCTCTGGCGTTCGGTCCTCAGTTCAAAGGGGCGGGGGGTTGCCGTTGGGGTCCCGCCTGGGCGCTCATGTCTCTGGCGGCGCAGGCCTCAGGGAACCTCCAGGAGGCGGTCATCAACATGGGAAAGGTTGGCCAAACAAAATTGACAGCGCACCGTTACATTGTACCAGTCACAAAGCACGTACTGCATTAGCATTTTTTCATTCCTTAAAAACAAATCAAATGAATGTCAAAATGATCAACTCTTCCGCACAACGCCAAACGACACCAAATTGCAATTATAAAGCAGCGCGTGGAAGACATTTACAAGCAGCGGCAATTCTATTGACTGAGGGTGTGTGCCCCAGTAGCTGTTCCCCACTCGTCTCGCATAGCAGTCTGCCCAACGTGCCGCCCAGCCTCAGTAATTATTTAGATGCGGCTGTTTAGAAAGAATTGAAGTCCAGGTATTGTAGCTCCCGTTTAAAATTTGATTGAGGCATTTCTCAAAACCCGCTGGCCGCAGCGCGACATACAGCGGCCTCGTTTTGGCGTCTTCTGCAGCAGCAAACGTCGCCGTCACTGTCGCCGATGCGTCTCTTCGACAGTTGCATATCGAATCGGCACCCTCGAGGGCGCCAGGGCTTTTCTTGAACCGGTCGGTAATTTCGAGAGAAACCTCGAAAAGGGTTTGCCGTAGTACTTCCTCCGCCCCCAAAATCCTCGCGGTTATGCATGGGTGCTTTAAAAATACAATTAGGACATCTCCAATAGGAGTGAAACTTGATAATATATGCAGTTTGACCCAATTTTGTCCCACAAAATTCTTGGATCAATTGGCTAAGTACTGAGCGAGATGTGGCCCCCCAATTACGGGTATGTCAGAAAAACTGTCGTGCCAGCCCCAAGGTGGCTCAGAAATTATAGTGCTTGGAGCACTTCCAAACTAATTTAGACCATTTCCAACACTTCGCCTGGTCCATCGGAAGCGTTGGGTTTTTGCATGGATCATCATTATTAAATATTAGTAATTGCTACTTCCTCCATCCCGAAGAGGATGGGACCTATGGCAATTAAAGCAATTGCAGCCTGGGAAGAACCCGTCAAGGCACCTCTTATAGCAGAAGAATTTCGACCAAATATTGAAGTTTGACCCACGCAGTTTTTAGTTCAGTCGGCCAAGCACTGAGTGAGATACTGCCCCTCAAAGATGGGCATGTCGGACCAGATCTCCAGGTGGCTCTAAAACGTCCCCTGAACTTGGAGCGCTCACCGCATAGCGGAGAAGCGAGGGATGCGCACACGCTTCGGCACGCAGATTGGAGCAAAGTTGGAGAGGTGCAAGGCGGGACGTTGGCGCCTCCCTAATTGTGTAATCGACAAACTTGCGTGTCTCTACACCACAATGAGACTTGGGCGGCGCTTGGTTTGACATGGATATGTCGGAGGGATCATTACCCCTTCAGTACTTAGTCAATTGATCCAAAAATTGATGGGTCACATTTGACGCAAATTTTTGCGTTTGTTCAAAATTTGAGCGCTATTGGAGATGCCTTTGTGGGATTTTCCAAGGCCCTAAATCGTAACCGCCAAATTTTGGGGACGAAGGAAGCATGTCAAGCCTTTTGCATCAAACAATTTATATTTATGCTTTTGCCTCCGCATTTCTTTCCGGGTATTTTTTCGTTTTTCGCATTGCCGAGCAGAATTTTAAAAAACAAAGTATTATTTATTTTGTCGTTTTCTTCGGAAAAATACCAAGCGTTACGCTGCTTTGCGGAAAGGTTGAATATACTACGGCAATTACTGCTGCATGCCACAGCAAGCAATAATGGCGATGATACCCACCGCGTCAGCGCAGACTGGAGTGTAAGGGTTTGTGGATATATATTTAAAAGGCACTTCGACTTCGTTGCAATCAGGTCATGGGTCGCGCGTGCTGCAAGCTTCGTTCGACAGATCTGTGGTATGAGGCAAAACATTTGGACAAGCGCACATGGCATTCGTGGTATTGAATGAGGCGTGCGTGTGTGTGCCGAATATGTGCGTTTCCATGTAGCTGTACTTATATTCGACGGAAGCGTTATTCGTTTCATACCACACCATGTTTGATTAACCTTCTGTTCCGCAGCAAATGAGCGATTTGCTTGCGAGGCAACTTTTGCACCAATTGTTTCTTCATCATCTCAGAAATCGAATCACAGCAATGCACATCAGTTGGCTGAATCCTATCAAATAATTCTGGACAGAGGAAGCAATTTATTTAATGCACGCTGCCCAATGTATTTGATGTCAATATGTTATGTGTATTTCTTTGAGCATGCATCGCTTAGATTCCAAAAATATAGCGGAAAGCCTTCCCGTCCCTCCAGCTGACCAGTTTGGTACTGGACAGAGAATGCAACAGACGCTATATTTCTATACGTATATGTTGCGAGCATTTCAGTGCACTGCAGTGCTGTAGTTCAGTTCTCATGTCGGTGCAGTGGCAGTGTTAATGATGATGTTTACCTTGAATTATAAGCGCAGGGTACATCATCGGTATGTCATTGCGCTGCACGTCACTATCATACCTACACCTGAAATGCTACTACTTAGTAGCACGCAGCAACGAGCGTCTAGTCATATATCGTTGATCTATTTATCGTTTCGCGCAGTGCTAGCTTGCAAATTTCAGCGCGGCTGTCTTTTCGTATGCTAGGCGTTGGATTGCGGCTGCCGGGAAGCTTCCATGTCCCTTCGACTGGAAGAGCTGGTGGCGCAGCTGCCGGAGGCGCAGCAAACGGCCGTGGAGGCGGGAGGGCACCGAGGGCTGCAGAAATGGCTGGAGGATGAAAAAGAGCGGCAGCTGCCGGAAATAGCGAGGCGGCGGCCAAAGGTGGCTGGTCTGTCAATCCCTTGGTTCAGTGGATATTGTGTATGTAGTCATGGGCGTAATGTGCGCTAATTGGCGCACATACTACTAATCAGCACACATTCTATTAACGTAGTTTAATATACATTATTGTGACAGAATGTCAAAAGTGACGCAGCATCTTGGTCAAGCTGAACGGGGTGCCGGATGCAGGACATCCTGCAGCTTGGCGATCTCAGGTGCAGATTCGCCTCGGTGTGCGCGCCCGCCTTCCAGCAATGTCTCTGGAAAAAGCAGTGCAGCAATCACTGCTTACAGTACTCTGTTGTACCTGTGTTCCCCGAAAATACCTTTTCCGAGCATCGCGTCGCGCCGGGTCCAATCTCGCTGATGATCACTGGGAAAAAAAGGGCCAAACGGCGCGTGTTCAAGCGTGCACAATGTTTACGGGTTTGTGTTGCTTTCGCGTTCTTATCGTGCAGAACTTTGATGAAATGCGTTTTATTTGTGTTCTAAAATGTGTTGCTCGGTCCTGGATGTTGCCCCCTTGGAGGGAGAAACTGTAAGTTAGGCGCCTTTTTCAGCCAAACCCATGCACAGAATCGGCCATTTGAGAATCCTTATCCTGACAAAATATTTTTCATTATATCATATAATCAGATTATGCGATTATAATGTACATAACAGCAATCTCATTAATGAGATATATAATACATATTGTAATAATCTCATTAATGATCGAGGTGGGACCTAGGCAAGCTGCACATACACAGGAAAGGGGTGCGCAATTAAGACACAGTGCAGTACATTACATCGTTTCTTTGCACCCCATTTTGTCATCTGCACACTGAAGCGAAAAGGAAAACGAAAAATCCATTGGGTCGCGCCCACAGACGTGGAAGTTTCATAATATTTGTACAGGGCTCATACACTAGATGCACATGAGTTGCATATTTGTGTATCGACAGTATCCGCATCATGAGGCATCAATTGAATCGCGCGGCTTTATCCGCCTTTAACTGGGGTCTTATTTTCAATGACGGCTTTCTAACACCTACTGCAATTCCCTCACTCTTCCCTCACTTGTTCCTCGCAAATGGTATTCTTCATTTCCCGACATGAGCGTGACGAAGTTCATCAAAGCCATGACGTTCACATTCGTATTCAGAGCTTTTATGTATTAGCTTTGAGGGTGTCTGCAATTTTCTTGACCACTTTGACCCCTTCACGGATTTCATATCCGGAATTGGTGGGCGTCGTACAAGCCTCTTGCTCTCAGGAGCGCGTGGCGTACGGCGCTTGCCGGGGACTCCAGCCCCCAGTGTTGAAAACGTCATGAACATAAGCGTACATACTCATTGCATTACTGAAATTTGCTAAGCTAGCCGTGTGGATCTGTTTTTGCACCCATTTACGTTATCATTTACATGACAAATATGTGGTCGTCGCAGTACAAACTCGCACGGCATCTTGCCCCCAGTGTGGATCAAACCATGCAACATCCATGCCACCCCTGCTGCATCATTTCACCTCTGTGCTGGCACCAAACATTTCTCGACTGTGCGCCATATAGTACTATTACTACAACAACTGGATGAGGGAGAGGATCACAGGGTCATGTGGGGAGCTTCCCGAGGCGGTGATGAATAAACTACTGGAGACGGAAGCCGGAGACCTGGACGCCATCCTTCAACTGCCGGCGGCCATCAAAGCACAGGCATGGGAATCGGCCCATCGGTGACCGGCCAGCCACCGGCGCATCAGACCGCACGACCAATGCGTTGTGGCCGATGCACTGCGGGCATGGTTGCAGTACCTTGGCCACAATGTATTCGTCATAAGGCCAGATCATCAACAAGGCATTATAATCATGCATGATATATTATGCATGAATTACAGTATGTAAGGTGTTATATTCATGCATAGTATATTATACGTGATTGACAATAATATGTATTGTCATCAATCAGTATATCAACTGCTTTGTTTGCGTCACATATTAATGTTTCATTTGCTAATGTATTTCTATTAATCGCAGCATCAACGCGCTTGTCACGCCACGGGTTTGGGAGCTACGGCCGGGTCCAAAGCAAAATACGCAATAGTATCCGTATTTTGGCAAGAATTTGAATGCGCGTATTCTTAGACATATGTTAAGCAATTGCATTAGATACCCCAAAATTGAGCAATCAGTGGATGACACCTGCCAGTTGTATCCCACGGACCTGCGACCTGCACGTCAGGAGGGTGTTGGGCGTGCTGTGGGTGCGGCGAGGAGCGAGTGGCGATGCTGAATGCCCCCAACGGCGATAACATAGTTGCTATTGTAGAAGCAGCGGGTGAGAATGCCATGCGTGGGTCGGACATTGGTGCTGAATCTTTGATTTTTTGGGATGCCGACTGATTGATCATTACTCGATAATGTATGCTGACTGGTGAATACTTTCTTGCCATTGAGGGCGTAATTGCAAAAACGTTAACCTCATTTTAGACGCATTTTAGCCCCAAAACAAAATGCGTGATAACACACGTTTTTTTACCGATTGTTATTTTACAACGTATGCGTATTCCCCAAGCCTGCCATGCCAGCTATGTTTGCCGGGAGCTTGCAATGTGCCCTGCGCAAACAGCAATGTTATGTGCTGAGGGGTTATTGATGGGGGTGTCCTGGCCGCAGGCCGAGGAGTACTTGACTGTGCTTCGCGAAAGGGGCCTCGAGGCCCTTCGATCGTACGAGACGCCGGAACTTAGCTGGGAAGAGTTCAAATTCCTGACATCCCCGAAGGAGAGGAAACTCATTGAATCAGGAACCGCAGGTGCGGGGGACCCGTCTAATTCAATGACCAATTGGACAATGAAGCCAAAAGCAAAGAAACGTACCCGTATATAAATATGTCAAGAATGGAACCAGTAAAGCAATTAAACAAGGTGTGAATTTAGGTCCAGTGAATAAAGTGTAGTTGAGTGGATAGTAAAATGCATTACGAATTCGTTCACCTGTTTTTTATCAATATGTAAGTATAGATGAATGCACGTGCAGCACGACATGGCTCCAAATCGGCTGTAATGTACTCCAATTCATGCCAAATTCGTGCTTACCATGGTAAGCGGAGTCTTGAATTCCAATATTTACTGGTCCCAGAAACGCTTTGCCAGCCCAGAAAGAGGAACCAGCTCAAGAGCGAAAATCGGCGATACGATGCTGCGCATAGACTTGTGCCCGGCAATGCTTCGAATTTAATGTCAACCTCAAATTGAGAGTGAACATTTGCACTTCCCGCAATCCCTTGAAATATCCTCTTGGTACTTAAGTCATAAAATTGGACCAGAATTCATCATCGAGTAATATCTGCTTCCCATATTTTGTTGCGGCGCGTTGAGGCACCCAAGTTGCATGATGGCGTCGCAGACAAGTCCTCCCTCCCCTCGATCACAGTGGTAAAAAATCGGCCAAAGTACACGGTCCAGAAATTCGTGTACCGTGTTGGGCGTGTGAAAATGTTGCAAAGTCGTGTGACCATCGTGTACCGATCGTGTACTTTATAGTACTTTATATTTAGCGGCAAAATACACATTTGCCGCTGGTACACTGTCGAAATCGTGTAAAACCGTGTGCTTTGTCGTGTTGTCCTTGGTGGTAAGGTGGACCGCTTGCGTGTACTACACAGGGTTGAAAACTACACGATTATAGCAATCGTGTAAAATCGTGCTCTGAAGCACCCGATTTGTACACGATATTAAAACGATTTTGTCCAACTGTACACCGTGTAAAATGGTCGGATTTTTACCAGTGTCACCCAACACAGCGTCCGCCTCGGCCGCGGCATGGCCAACGACGTCGCTAAACAAAAGGTTACTTAATGCCCATTTCAACGCATCTGACAGGAACTGCCCGGACTCCCTGAGTCTCCGCGCACTGTTTTTGTGCACGCAGGACCTGTGCTTACGTGCTTTTACGCGCTTTTTCGGCGCAAAAAACGTAAACATTGTTCTGGCGCGTAGATGCGGTAAAATTCAAGGTGTGTGCGACGTAGAGACCAAGTTCGGTTGCCCGCAAGCCTAGCCAAGGATTTGCTTCCCGTCTCGGCTCATTATACCTAAAATTAAGGCAAACTCGGTTAAAGTTGATTGCTCTGCTGCCAGGTCCCCCCGGAACTCCAGCCCTCTCTCTTGTTTCACGAGACCAAACACTCCTTTAGATTCGATCAACTTTGAGGGCGCGACGCCGTCTTGCACTCTCTTGCTAAGTGGCGAATGTCCCCATTTCACTAGCAAAAAGTCGGCCATTTTGCACAGTGTACAGCCTTCTACAGTCCTGTAGCATTCGGGGACTTTGGAGCACAATTTCGCACGGCTGTTGATTGGTACTCGGGCCATATCTTGTGAAACCGTGTTCCGTATCGTGCTGTCCATGGTGGTAAGGTGGCCACTTTCGTGCACTTCACAAACTGCACAATTTTGGCAGTCGTGTATTTTATAATCAGTACGCGATTGGTACATGAATTTTTGCACTAAGTTTACATGCATAACACTGTACACGATTTTCAGGACAGTGTACTTTGGCCGTTCTTTAATTAGCGTATTTTGTGGTAGGGCTGGGAAGGCACTTGGACACTGAAATGTGATGTAATACTCTGGAATATTAAAGAAAACGAACATTTCGTCATGCGCGGATCAGTGACAGCATTGTGACGCAAACTCGACCACATTGACAGCGAAGCTGCCCCGCAGGTGACGTCAAGGACGAGGAAGGTGCATCCGAGATGTCGCATCGAGGCATTGAAGAAGCGCCGGCGTCCAGGAGCGCCCCGGGCGATCTCGACGGGCAGCATGGACAGACAAACGGCGATTCGAATAAGCAAGTGACGTCGGCAGCGCTGCCGGGCAGCTGCGCGGAAGTCGCGTTCGAGAGAAGCTGCGCTCAATCGGAAATGGGGGCGCCGTTGATGACGCGAAGGGAAGTCGTATCGAAGCTGGCATCCGCCGCAGAGATGACATCGCGTGGCTCGAGGCCCCGCGACCCGAACTAGTGCCAGTTGAGAGCGACATCGGTTGTGATACAATCCAAACGATGCGATACGGTGATGCGTGGTACGGTACTTTGCTTTCTGGTTTTGAATCGCGAAGTATCTGCCGAGCATCGAGCATTTTGCGCATTTGTGGGGACGGGACATTTGGCAGGAATGCAGGCAGGGAACGGCGCGCTGGGAATATTTGGATTGTAAGGAGAGCAGCCATGGGATGCATCCGCAAAAATAAGATGCTGCTAGGTTTCCTTGTTAATTGTGTGGATGAGTCTGTTCACGGGCTCTAAAATACCGGATTGCATTAGTAATATGGTAGATGTCCATTGAGAACAATGGTCAAAAAGTGAAAAACGTTGGACATAATGAAGTAACGATAAGCAAGGCGTGTGTCGCGAAATTGCCTGGCTGGAAATGGAAGATCGCTTCCCTTCTCTGCCGCCTCTGTTCTTTGCTCTTGTGCACGGGCAAGTGAAAATGGAGACTATTCATTTCATGTTGAAGTCGCTACAATCTTCTGTGCATTCTCCCATTGCGCCACTTTCTTTTCGCTTCCTTTTTTCAAGGTCGTCTCTGACTCGAATGGCGTGCTTACCCTCGCATCTACCGTTTCAAGCCATTGGCGCAACCCATTCAACGCTGCCCTTAGCGAAGGCACGATAATAGATCTCTGAGATATATTATCGTGACTAATGTGAATGAGCCATTCACATTTGATATACTACATTCGTTACAAGACTCTGGCCCGATCTGCAACTCTTGTAAGCTGAGGCCAAACCACGCAAGCCGGAATTTCCGTCAAATGGCTTCTTCGTGCTTTGTTGAGGGCAACCTGTGGAGCTTTCGAACGTAGCAAACAACGCCTCCATTCTTGCGGTAAGCCAAGAGGAGCCAAAGCAAGTTTTTGCCCATTTCTGGGGTCTTGGGTGGGCGTGCAGAGCTTGGCTTTCCCTTTGACGGAAATGGAGCCAGCTGAGCTGTCGCTATAAGAGAGGGCCCCTTTGGCGGTGTGATATGTGCGCTTGATTTCAAATGGAATTTGCAGAGAAAAGCATTGGATTTTGTAGCATAGTTAGGGTGCCAACAGGAACCACCCGGCAATTGTGGTCTAAGGTCAAGAGACACCTGGATAATTGCTTCAGCATCAGAGAGCAGACCCCTCAAAGTCTATAAGGTTTTGCGTGCTGACGCCAAGCAGAAAAGAGACGTATGTTCAAAAAAATCTAGGGAAAAAGGGTCCAAAAAACACGTGTTCAAACGTGTACAAAATTTACGAGTTTGGGTTATTTTCGTGTCTTTAGCATACAGAGCACTGACGAAATGCATATGTATGTGCTCGCAAAAGTGCTATTTGTCCTTTTCTCCTAGTACAATGCACTACATTCAATGCAGCGCATCAAATGCAGCGAATCGTTGCAAACGAGATTCGTGAAGATGCGATTCAGCACTGTGAAGAGGTGACAAATACGGTACACGAAGAGCATGAACTTCATTAATCTAATACACTTGAAAATGTGTGGCAGCGCCTATGTTGTCATCCGCAACAAGTACTTCTGGTGCGCAACAAATGCTCCAAGAATTTGGGGAACTGGGTACAAGTATGAGCCTTCTGGGATGCACAAAGGGGTTGTATGGAAGCAAATAGGAACACTTGAGGCTGTGTGTGAATGCCGTGATGTATAGTGATGACTAGAATAATCAAGGGGTCTGAGCCCAGCTGTAGATTGATCAGCTGAGCTGAGCTTGCAAAATCACAGCAATATAAGGAGATTATTGTAAACGACTTTTGCATTGGACGTCCTCTGTTACATAATACACACTTCTGTTATAGCAGCTTGGTACGTACTTACTAAGTATTCAGTAGATAGTTGACTGGTCGGATACAAATGGCGCAGTCTTGTCCATCCAAGCGTGGCACTAGGGCAGTTGCCAAGCGTGTGCTTTGTGGCTAGTACTTTAGTTGTCCTTCTGTGCATTTGGACAGTTGCTTGTCTTGCCCTGTTATGTGCATGTTGTGGCACACCTATGCTTCTGTATCTCTGAGATAGCCGGCTGCAAATCCATAGCATTATTGTCTTCTGCAAAAAAGAATTCAAGTGGAGCATACTCGTCTCCAATTAAAACTCATGATCAACAATTGTGGCAACACATTTCTCCAAAAATTGTTGAAGTTACTTTTATGACAACACAAATGGCTTTGCGGGCTCTTCTGCAAAATCTAAACAACAGCTGTGGCTTTGGAGATATTTTGCCAAACACATATGCCACAAGGTTGGTCATGAGTGGATGGTATATGCACTTATTATTGCTACCACCACCATACACTTGAAACATTGTGGATTGTATTTGCAAAATGGAATAACACTGATGATGCAATAACAATGGCTCTTACCCACGCTTCACATGTGGCTTTGCAACATTGCGCACCTTTGTTACAATGCAAATTACTTCAATTTGTTTATATAAAGTGCCATTCCAACCCAACGCGCATTGCTTCATACCATGTAGCTTTAGCAATAACATCACATGCCCATGAACTCACGCAAATCGCCAAAAAAAGACCATCATTCTCAGTACCCATGAGTCATGCACTCCACTGGCAGAAATTCTTTTAGCAAATTGCCTCAACACTATTGCTCTGCGCTGGTCATTAGCCTCGACAAAGAGCTCTGCGCCTTTCCACAAATTCTCCTTGGCTAGGTCCAGCATTTCCTCCTTATAGTAGAGCATGCCCAATGCACCATAGGATCTTGCCAGCCCATGGCAATCATCGAATTTAGTGTATATGTCAAGTGCTTTTTGGTAACTTTCCCGAGCCTCCACAAAATCCCTCATCACTTTCGCCAACGTTCCCATCTGGATATAGGTGTGGGCTTGAGAGTGCTCAGCATTGAACTCTATTTTGATGTTGAGTGCTTCTTGGTAGTTCTGGCGGGCCTCCGTAAAATCCTTCAGCTCATGAGCCACAATCCCCAACGCATGGTAGGTATTGGCTTGAGAGTATCGATCATTCAATTCAATCCTGATGGCAAGTGCCCGTTGAAAGTTCTGACGTGCCTCCACAAGATTCCCAAGCTCTAGGGCCAGCCCACCCAATTGGTAGTATGTGCTTGCTTGGGAATGTTGATCATTGAATTCAACATAGATGTCAAGTGCTCGGCGGTAGTTTTCACCAGCCTCAGAGAAATTACGCGACTCTTGCGCCACACTCCCCAAGTTGTGGTATGTGTTGGCTTGAGAATTGCGGTCCTTGAATTCAATGTAGATGTCAAGTGCCTTTTGGTAGTTTTGGAGAGCCTCCACAAAATCTCTTTGAAGCTGCGCCACCTTTGCCATCTGATTGTAGGTGTGAGCTTGGGAATATCGATCCTGGAGCTCAACTTTGATGTCAAGTGCCTTTTGGTAATTCTGGCGAGCCTCCACAAAATCCCACATCTCCAAAGCCACCCCGCCCATCTGGTGGTAGGTGCTTGCTAAGGAGTGCTTGTCATCAAAATCCAGTTCAATCTCAAGGGCTTGTTGGTAATTCTGATGAGCTTCCACAAATTCCCTCAACTCTTTGGCCACATTTCCCAATTGGTGATAGGTACTAGCTTGAGCATGTCGATCATTGAACTTGATATAGATGTCAAGTGCCTGTTGGTAGTTGAGACGAGCCTCCGCAAAATCTCTCAACTCTTCGGCCAGCATACCCATATGGTGGTAGGTACCTGCTTGTGAATATCGATCATCGTGTATGATGCAGATGTTGATTGCTTGTTGGTAGTTCCGACGAGCCTCATCAAATTCCCTCAACTCTTGCGCCACCCTACCCATCTCATTGTATGTGCCAGCTTGCGAATGTTGATCCTTAAGATCAATTTTGATGTCAAGTGCATGTTCGTAGTTCCGACGAGCCTCAGTGAAGTCCCTCAGCTCCTGTGCCACCATCCCCAAGCTGTGGTAAGTGCTAGCTTGGGCACGTTGATCATCGAACTCAATGTAGATGTTCAATGCCCTCTGGTAGTTATGACGGGCCTCCACAAAATCCCTCAAGTCCTTTGCCAATATCCCCAGTCTGTGGAATGCATGGGCTTGGGAATACTTGTCATTGCATTCAATATTGATGTCAAGTGCCCGTTGGTAGCTCTGGCGAGCCTCCTCAAATTTGCGCAGCTCATGGGCCACCCTCCCCATTTGTATGTAAGTGTTGGCTTGGGCATCTTGATCACCAAACTCAGTATAGATGTCAAGTGCCCGTTGGTAGTTCTGGCGAGCCTCCACAAAATTCCTCAATTCCTGGGCCACTACCCCCAAGTTATGGTAGGTTTTTGCTTGAGACAGTTGATTATTGAAACTGGTTTCAATGTCCAATGCTTGTCGGTAGTTCCGACGAGCTTCCGCAAAGTCTCTCAGCCCAAGTGCGATATTTCCCATGTGATGATAGATGCTGGCTTGGGAATGTCTGTCATTGAACTCAATGTAGATGTTGCCTGCCCGTTGGTAATGCTCAAGAGCTTCCTCGTAGTCCCTTGAATCTTGGGCCAGCACCCCCAAGTTGTGATACAGGTGGCCATGCCAGGACATGGCACGCTTGACATTCCCCTCACCAGACTGAGCTATCTCAAGAGCACCCACATACGCTTCTTTGGCTCTCTTGTAGTCATTGAGTTCGTAGTACATATTGCCTGCAAAATACTGCATATGTGCAATTTCTTGCTTCGTTTGGGCAGTTTTGTGTGCGGATGGATATGCACTCTGAGTCTCGATTGCCAATAATGCCAGCTTGAGGGCACTGCGGTAATCGCACCTCATGCCACAGTATTCAGTCAAACAAATTCCAATCTCCGTGCTCTCCACATCCTCCATGCACAGCACAAATGCATTGTGCAGATTTTCGTATTCAAGTTTGCACAGTTGCAGTCCAATGCCTCTTTCCCTGGCGACCTTGGATATCAGGAGGCCCATGCACTTCTTTGCTGCATTTCGACAGGCAGCCTTGAAAGCAATGCGCATCGCCTTGCGCTCTCCTGCCTCTAACCCACAGAGCCTTGTTTTCAAAAAGTATGGAAGTACTGGCTGCATGCTCAGCACACTTGCTTCTTCATCCTCGATTTCTGAAGGGCCACATGGCAG
Organism: Ostreobium quekettii; assembly: GCA_905146915.1. Taxonomy (NCBI): domain Eukaryota; kingdom Viridiplantae; phylum Chlorophyta; class Ulvophyceae; order Bryopsidales; family Ostreobiaceae; genus Ostreobium; species Ostreobium quekettii. The sequence continues at coordinate 29,633 of CAJHUC010001980.1, forward strand.
CAATAAGCCCTGCTCAATAGCATCTCCCAGTGCCTCATCGAACCTGGTGAAGTTGAACATCCCAAAGTAACCCAGGAGCTGTAACTCTCTGATGTACAGCTGCACAGTAGTCCAAACCAGAGCACTCTTAAATGGGGCCAAGCAAACCAGCAGCTGCCGTGTTTCAGAGCACAAGGCATCAAATGAGCATTCCATAGAGTGCAAAATACTGCTCTCTCTGTTGTGTGAAGGGGCATCTAGCTGTACATCACCCTTATCAAGGGCTGTCAAAATTTGGCTTGGAGTCTGTTGCTCCAAATTGGCCAGCACCACCTCCATCGCCAATGGATATCCCCCCAGGATCTTCAACAGCTGATGGAAGTCATCACTTCGGTTCAATTCTGCAATGGCAATCTCATCTCCAACACATCTTTCCAGGATCTTCTGTGCCAATACAGACTGAGATTCCAGATCCAGCCCATGCAGGTGGTGCACGTTGTCACCACACATGTCTGCCAACCAACCTCCCCTGCCCTGGGATCCCAACACCAACTTGGTCTGTTCCTTCACCAGACGGTCAAGCAAGCTGTGGACTCTTGCCTGCTCATCCAATGGCAATGCATTCATTGTGGCCATCCCACTGCTGGTAACCGTTTCCAAGTTGTCCAATATGAGTATGCTATCAGTGCCCTTCAGTATCTCAACTACTTCCTCTGCTAACGCTGCATCGCTCATGGCTGGCAGCTCCCGCTGTCCATCTTCATTGCAGCTCTGTTGCAGTATCCCCACTAGAATCTGCCGCAGCGTCCATGCTTGCTCTTCAAAGCCAAAGTAGAACACATTTGCAGCAAAATGAGTAATCTGCCACCATTCACAGAGATATTTCAACAGTGTTGTTTTGCCTGTGCCACTCATTCCCCTTAGCAGCAGAGTGTTGTGGTGCAACAAGCCAGTCTCGACTTTAAGAATGTCCAAGTCTCGTCCAACAAAGCCATACTTGGGTACCCTGAAGGAGTGGCAGCTGTGCAATCCTGGAGAATACGTTCCCTCCATAATGCAAACATCCAAATTACACAGCCTGAAGTCCACTGGCTGGTTGGTATACACTACTGGCAGCATCCAATCCTCCAACTCAACAGTCACACCACAGCCACCCCTGCGCTTCTTGTTATTGTACATTTCCAGCCGCCCTTGCCGCAGGGACTCCAAGACTGGCCGCTGTGTGCAGAGTTGGCTATACAGCTCTGTTGCTAACACCTGGGAAGCTGAGATGGTCACCCTGTATGCCATTGCCACCACTACCTGCAGACCTTCACTCAACAGACAGCTCCCCAGACTGGTATCACGAGTAGGTGTGGGATGTGCCGTGTGTCCCTCTTGAGTGGCAGTGTCTTGGAGCACCTGCTTGCCAGACTGACATGCGTTAAGTATGCAGATGCTGACATTTGCCGCAACCAGTACTTTTGCAACCTCCAATCCCTTCACCAGATCCACAGAGCCAGCCCTTGCACCCTCAAAGAACAGAAAGGGCTTCACCCCCTGGTACCTACCCAATCGTCGCCGGCCATAGCGTTTCTCGTTTCTGTAGTCCAACACTTGCCTGGCCTGATCATAGTCCAACAGTGCACCGTGACAGTCAAAGTGCACAATGTGGTAGTACCCAGGGCCTCTGGCCTTTAGTTGCTTGGACAGAGCCTCAAAGGTCCCGGGCCGCAGCAGCTCAACATTGACCCTGAGTTTCCCTGCCTGCACAGCCTCAACCACGGGCCGCGATATTGTACGATAGCCCACATCCCACTCCCCTTCTGGCCGCGCAACCAACAACAGCAGGTTTAACTCTGGGTATGCAGTTGTAGGAAACGGCTTTGGCGCCTGTTCCAGGGATTTCCTTACCATAACACAGTCCACAGCCAGTGGCCGGGCTTGACATGGATCCCACAATGCCTCCCAGTGCAGGGCATGGAAGTCTGGCAAATCGCTGACAATCTCGATCAGCACTTCATTCTTCTGGTCTTGCATTCTGTTGTACTCATCCCGAGCTCCCTTGTTCGCAAAAATCTGGCTGAAAAGATGCATCCCATACTCCTGGACGCTGCGGGCAGCTCGCCTTGCAATAGTGGTGTCAGTGACTGGGAACCTCTGCCACTGTTCAAAGTACAGTTCCAACTCGCTCTCTTGCTTCTTCTGGAAAGGATTTGCAATGGCCACCTCATAGGGATCTCCACCATCTATGCTCAGCTCTGCAGCAAAGCCCAAGTGGGGGGTGCCCCCAGTTCGGATGATAGTGATCTTGTGCATGACAAGAATCCTATCACAAGCACAACACAATTCTTCAGCCCTGACACTTTGTCCATTTTTCTGCCAAGGAAGTGCTCTTGAGAGTTTCATAGTTCTGGGGGTGTTGGAGGGACTGCTGATGTTCTGCAATTCACAATTGTACACAAAATCCTTCCGTATTTTGAGCTTTGAGCGCAATGGATTTTTTCTCTGCATTTTGAAAAGACCGCAATAGGGATGTTACCCGGGTACAGGATAACCAGGTACCCAGGCCGGGTACTGGTTTTTCTAGTACCCGCCAATCCTTGTACGCGGGCAGGCGGGTACGAGTGCGTACCCCGGCATACGGGGGTACAGGTGGGTATCCGGTTTATCCGGGTACTGACCCGGGTACTGCGCACCTGACCAGCGGTCGCTAGGTGCGTTGCTTCGCACCGCGTTGGCAACCCCCGTCCCCACTGTGTGGCTGCGTCCGCCACAAAACGGCGAGAGTGGGAGGCCGAATGTTGGCTCCCACTCCCGCCATTGCTGCCCCTCGCGGCCACCGATTGATGCCACCCGCGGGTGCCCTGATTGGCATCCACGAGTGGCATCAATCGGCGGCCACAGGAGGCGACTGCGAACTGCGAACTACGGCCTATTTTGAGCCCAAGTCTTGGGCATAGAACTTGCCACAAAACGGCGAGAGCGGGAGGTCGAACGTCGCCTCCCACTCCCGCCATTTTTGTACCTTGTGGCCACCGACTGATGCCCTTCACGGGCGCCAGTCTAGGCCCCCACGGGGGCATCAGTGGGTGGCCACGAGGGGCAGATGCCACAGGTCAGCTACGACCTGCGCGGCGCCCAGATCTTCGGCGCAAAACACGCGATGAGACAGCAGGAATGGGAGGCCGAGCGTTGCCTCGCACTCCCGTCCTTTTGCTCCTCGCGGCCGCCGACTAGTACCACCCGAGGGTGCCTTGATTGACACCCGCGAGTGGCATCAATCGGCGCCAACAAGGGGCGAATGCAAGGCGTGAACTGCTGCCTGCGCGGCGCCCAAAGCATGAGCGCAAAAACACGCCACAACAGGACGGGAGAGAGAGGCTGAGCGTCGCCTCCCACTCCCAACACTTTCGCTCCTCACGGCTGCCGAACGGTGCCACCCGCGGCGCCCTGATGGGCACCCGGAGTGGCATCAATCGGCGCCCCCAAGGAGGCAAAGTGGGCACCGCCCCTCGCCGTGCATAGGCGGAGATCCGCTGCAGATCTCGTGCCCTCCACGGCCTCCCGGGGAGGCCTGCTGCCCCGCCCTTTCGCGGACATACCGTCCGCCCGTCCGCAAAATACCATGTTCGCGAAAACAGACGGGCACCACCACCTCCGTCTGCAGACTCTGCACCGTATGAAGCGTCGTCGTCGTGGACTCCGTTAGACAGCAGCCAGCCAAGCGCGCGGCAAACCGGTTTCCGTACCCGGGTATACACCCGGACCCGGGTACTGGTTGTACCAAGGTAGCCGGTTATTCGTGATTACCCGGGTATCAAGTGTACCCGGGTTATCCGGGTACACCCCGGTACCCAAGTTCTGGCAACTCCGGGTACCCTGGTCCGGTTCTTTCAGCCCGGGTACCATCCCTAGACCGCAATCTATTTATGCGCTCTGCTTTGAGCATAGTGGGTGCCAGTTGAGCAGAGCACTTGTTGACGACGTTTCATGTGGAGCTGATCAGTCCACCAGCTCTGGCTGTGTGTGCATCGTGCCACCAGAACAAAAAAGGGAGTAAGGGGCTTTGAGGGGGCATTAGGGAGGGTGAGACGCCGTTTGTGTTTATCGTGCTGCACATATGGAGGGAACAGGATGCCATAGGCGTGCTGATGCAAACTGGAACACAGCATATTTACTGCACAACTGGATGATCGTCTGCGGACAGGCAGTTGCGATGGCAGCCATGATTGAACCACCAACCGCATCCAACAGAGGTGCCACACAGTGCCACAGGTCTAGAGTTCTTTCAGTCCCTCACTGGCAACCTCCACACTGGGGGGACTGGCCACATCAGGCCACTTGATGCTCACCAGGCAACAGGTCCACCTCCTGCAACTGCTCCAGATGTTGTCTCCTGGGCACAGGGCCGCACTCATAGCCACCTCCGCTGCCCTGTTGTGCTGAGACTTGTACCGGCAGAGAACACCAGTGCCACTGCGAGACACACAATATTCTTGTTCATGCAACTCCATGCCCCGTGCCCTTTGGAGTTCAGTTCCACTCGGAGATTCTGCCTCTAGCCTCCAAAAGTCCATATTCTGTTCTGGGGGCCATTGTACGACGTGTTTACCACACTGTTGAGACGGCTGCTTCTTTGCACGGCAGAGAGGCGCCGGAACAGAATACACACAATAGAGGGATCGGCATCCCGGCACTTTAGCAAAGAAGAGATTGCACCAGCGCCAACACGACGCCATACCCTCATATTGCTCTGCCATGCTTTTAACTTCCCAGTCGCCAACAGCGCCCGCAGCACCTCGTGCCAAACCCTACAACGAAGAACGTCCTCTTTCCAAACTCAGTACGTATCCTCGCACCTCCGCCAATCGACAGAGGTCCGATCTCCGAACCAGTGCTCGGAGGCGTCGCCTCGATCAGAACCACCGGCGGGTGGTCGCCGCAGCCGCCCACTGCTCCGGACACATCGTCAGCTCCCCTTCGCGCAACGGCCGTATCGGTGGCGTGGCCCGTGCAAGGGTCGGCTTTAAACGTGCACGCCGCCACCCATATATGCTTGCGCGCACCCGCGACGCGGCACTCACAGAACACACACGTAACGGACATGTCATGTCATTGTTTGAGCCGCAGCCTACATTGCCTGCATCTAGCTCATTCTTCCCCAACACGCCTCCGCTGTAAAATTCCAAAGGCCCTCACTCAGGCCGAACATTGCCCAACGCACACATCGCTTCCCCACACACATTGTCCCCATTTCGCTTCAGTCGAACATTGTTCCCACCTCACGAAAGGATTTCATCGCTGCCGCGACAACCACACATTAGGAAAAAAAGGGCCAAATAACACTTTTGCGAAAACACATAAAACACATTTCATCAAAGTTCTGCACGCTAAGAACACAAAAATAACACAAACCCGTAAACTTTGTACACGTTTGAACACGTGTTGTTTGGCCCTTTTCTTCCTAGTGACACAAACAACTCGTGCATCTGTCTAATTCTCTTCCAATACTGGTCACAACATGAGCTCTTCTTAGCCAAGATTGGTGTTCTGCGAAAACGCACTGAAAGGTCGAGTCTTCCGCCGCCACAGCTGAATTCGCATTGGCATTGGCTGACGATAGGTCGCCCTCAACGATTGGACTCCACCCCCAATTGCTTGAGACCTGCTTCCCGGCGGCGTGTGGCATGCCAAGGGTGGTCCTCTGGATTTGTGCCAGAACTGCATTTTGCGGGGGTTCAAGGCTTTCAAAAAATGGATGGGTGGGTCGGGGGGTGGAAGTGGGCGTGAGTGAAGATGCATATCAACCCCGAAAACACGGGTCAAACAATGGTTGGGTGTGTGGGCTCCCTGCATGGGGAGGCTGTGAATTGTGTTGGACGGCGACGATGTGCTCACGGCCTAAGATATGAGCTAAAATGTGAGTTCGCTCTTTTCGTTTTTCCTTGCTGATTTGCATCAACTTTCCCATGAAGGGAGGACAGAAAGAACTGAACGCCATGTTCGTGTTCTGCCGCCCTTCACTCAAGTTGATTACCTAACTGCGGACGGTCTGCTGAAGGCGTGGTCCGCAATAAGGTAGCCGCTTTAACGGGCACTGTTCACATGTAAAAATCGGCCAAAATACACGGATTCCAACCACGGCAAAGTCATGTAAAATAGTGTCAAAATATGTAAAAATCATGCACACTCAATCGTTCTATATCGTTTGGCCCCATTTTCAGGCCATAAATACAAGACAATTACACAGTTTTGACACGATTTCGATCACGTTACATGGTACACGATTCTCCGAAGCATGTATTTCGGCATGTTTTTATTAGTGGTTAACCAGCAATGAGCACGACATTCTCCGAATATTACAGTGCACGTTAGCCACCGAGCTGGTTGAGTTCCGCAGCTAGAAATACACTAGCAAAAAACAGGCCAGATGACACAGTTGTGACACGGTCTGCTCAAAATCCAACTGTGTACTTTCGGCAAATGTGGTCCCAAAAGTGCACAATTAGTACACACATTGGCACAGTTTTAACCGTGCATCCTAGGAAACCGTGTAGTCTACACAGTTGTTTGAGAGTACACGGTTAAAACTGTGCCAATGTGTGTACTAACTGTGCACTTTTGGGACCACATTTGCCGAAAGTACACGGTTGGATTTTGAGCAGACCGTGTCACAACTGTGTCATCTGGCCTGTTTTTTCCTAGTGAATAGGGGAAATGGCAACAGAGCATATTGGCACATTTCCAGAATGAAAATTCTTACAGGCGATGTGAAAATCGACACACTGATAGTGCCACCTGTCTCTGGTGACCTCAGATGACCAACACAGCGTCCCCCTGATCAGTCATCATGATGGTGTCTACAATGACCTCACAATAATGTCGTGCCTCTCTCCCACCCCACACACACAGCATGCCACAATATATTGACACATGTGCATTATGAGGGAGGTGCTGTTCGGACTCCAGTTCGCATGAATGGTGGTAAAAACGTGGGAGCCAGAACTTTGGCAGAAAAGACTTGGACGCACGGTTTTGAGAGCTGACCGTACACGGCACTCAAAACATTGCAAAAGGTGCCGTTGCTGTTACGTTCTAACAGCGTTGTGTTGAAGTTGGCCATTACCAACTTTTAAAAAGCACGGCTAATGACTGCATCAACTTCATTCTCCCGTCATCAACGGCGGACTACAGCGACCCAGAGAAGTGCATTTTATAGTATGCGTTCGGAAAACTACAGGGAAATTGCCTCCATATGCAGTCAGAATTGGGCTGCAACGACCGGAGAACCAGCATAAAAGAGTCGTTTGTTTACAGATACAGCCAGAAATACGAAAGGCTGGCTGATATGTGCAGTTACATAAAAGACAAATGCCCAGAAAAGCTTGGAACCAAGCTGGAAGGGTCAGTCGAAGACCGCAAATCGCCATGAAATATATTGTGTGGGAGAAGAAGCATAGGATGAGCTGCTGGGAAACTCTACCATGACAAGGAGAGCAGTTGCAATGAGCATTGGAGATGTTGGGAGCTATACAGCAGGGGTCCCTATATAGCGCCCCCCCCGTGACATGGCCAAAAAGGGGGCGATATTGGGGGCTGGGGCAGCTAAAGAATTTGTTTGTGTAATGCATTTAATGTTATTTTTAGTCATAAAATAACACTCCGAATCGTAAGAAAATGCAAGCGTAGACCCATTAGTCGTGTTACGGTCAGTTGAAATGCCAAATCGACCCATCACGTGCCATGTAGCATGTGCCATCATTGTTGCGGCCTTGTCGGCGGCCGTTGGTTTCCAGAGGCGTTTGGGTCGCCCTGCCCTACAGCACGGCTGTTGGAGGTTGGCCGGCCTCTCCACCTTGGACAGTGGGCATATCCGGGGCAGTTGACTCGTTGGTTGCACGGTGGG